>BSBK01010677.1:0-5000 GCA_027943335.1 Chamaecyparis obtusa
GGACCCCTATTTTCATGGTGATTTAAATCCTCCAACTGGTTACCAAGAATACCATACATCCTTGTATCCACAGATCCATGGTGCTGCACGTGTCTAGGAGTCTCCGTGTGAGGAGAGGGCAAGAATTGTCCATTTTCATGAGTGGTGAAGACCATGTGGCAGTGAGACCCATTTAAATCATACCATAGACCTTGCTACTGTTCATGTGGGCCAGTCTACTACTCATTGATGCCATGATGTTGCTGCCGTGGACCTCCTTCCTCTGCCGTGTGTTGACCAGAAAAGGGAATGCATAGATTTTCCCGTGGAAGATGAGCACACAAATTGTTGTCAATGTTTGGTCCATGGGAAGAGGTCAAGAACCTGCCTCTATCCCCAACACACATGCCTATTTCCTCCTATGTAAGGCATCAGGAAGGGACAAACTCACGTAAGGGAGAAACTTAAGCTATTTCTAACGCCTCCTGTCCAGTAGCTTCATTACCACACGGGGTCAAGGCAGAGTCTATGACTCTGCATCTTGTATTATGCAGCACACAGTCCACATTAGTGGATGTGCAGTGCAAAGAAGGGAGCATGGCATTTGGGATATATGCCAAATTGTGAGCCTCCATATTATCTACTCTGATTTGGCTTGGATATTCTATCTCTCCATGTGGCATGATATTTTCAATGTTTCTTGACAAAGATTCAAAACCAGAGTATGGTGATTCCATATGAATTTGAGAAATGTTTGGATCATCTTCAGAAGATGAGGAAGATGAGGTAGGAACTAGGAATAAAATGGATGTTGGTGAAGGCTGCGAGTTACCTGTAGACATTGACTGTCCAACTCTTTGTAAAATCTTTTGTTTAAATATAACTAAGGGCTCTTCTTCTTTGGACTGTCTTGATTTGAGCTGTAGAGCTGGAAATGTTTTCTCATTAAAGATTACATCTTTTCTCTAAATTATCTTCTTCTCAATTGGATCCCAAATTCTATAACCAAACTGATCTTCACCATAGCCAATGAATATGCCCTTTTGTGATTTGAAATCTAGCTTTGTCCTCTTTTCTTTTGGGACGATGAACATGAGCTTCACACCCAAAAACTCTGATGTGTGAGTACGAAATCCTTTTTCCCAGCCATTCCTCTTCCAGAATACCAAACTCTAGATGAGATGAAGGAGTCCTATTGATTAAATAGACTACTGTATTGTGGGCTTCCACCCAAAATTCTTTGCCCAAACTGACATTGGAAAGTATACACCATGGTTTCTCAAGAATGGTTCTATTTAACTGTTCTGCTACCCCATTTTCTTGAGGCGAATAAGGGACAACCTTAATTCTTCTTATACCATGATTTACACAAAATTTATCAAAGTCCAACGAACAAAATTCACCTCCATTATCCCTTTTCAAACACTTAATTTATGACCACTCTGATTTTCCACAAGAGCTTTAAAAAATTTGAATTTAGAGAATACCTCAAATTTTCTAGAAAGAATATAAACCCATAATTTCAGGTGCTATCATCAAGAAAAGTAACAAAATATTGTGTGCCTCCATAAGAGGTTACCTTCGTAGGTCTAAAAACATCCGAATACACTAGCTCCAAGGGTGTTGTCTTTTTGTCATGTCCATCATTCAAGAAACTAACCCGCTTTTGTTTCCCATGAAGACAATGCTCACAAAACTCCAAATTTGCAGATTGGAGACCCGGTAGTTGATCACAATTCAACATTACCTCGGGAGGAGGCCTTTCTTGCTCATATGGCCTAGCCTTTGATGCCAAAGTGCAACATCGTTGTCCACAAGTGTCATGGTAGCTCCCACCTTATTGATTGGTTTCAAAATATAGAGACTACCGGTCTTGTCTCCTTTTGCAATAGCTAATGAACCTTTGACTATTTTCCATGTATCCATGAGTTCAGTTTTAAATCCTTGGGTATATAATTGGCTGACTAAAATTAGATACCTCTTTAATTGAGGAACATGTCTAACATCTTTGAGCAGTAATTTTGCTCCACCTTCTAGATGCAAGACAACATCTCCTTTCCCAATAATTTTACATGCTTTGTTGTCACCCAAGTATACCTCTCTGAATTCACCTTCTTGATAATTTGTAAAAGCATCTGTGAGAGAGGAAGCATGGAAGGAACCTCCTGAATCAATTACCCATGAATCAACTTTTATATCAGTAGTTGATAGTACTAAGATACCCAGATCCTTATCATGAGTTATGTTTTCTTGACTGTCCAATACTTGTTCTTGTGCCTTCTTGAATTTTCTACAATCTTTCTTAACATGCCCAGCCTTCCCACAAAACCAACAATTTTTTTGTCTCCCTCTTGACTGCAATCTTCTTGCAGATTGGGACCTCCGATTGTTATTATATATGCCTCTGTATTGGCTTCTTCCTCTATTTTTGTTGCTCGCCATTATGAGAGCATTACTGGATGAGGACTACTCATTCTTTCTCCTCAAATCTTTGGAGAGAAGGGTGGTTGAAACTTCATCAAAGGCCAACTTCTTGGTAGTTGATGCTGAAGTGCTTATGGCTATCACAAGTCCATCCCAGCTATTAGAAAGAGAACATAATAGTAGGAAAACCTTATTCTCATCGTCTTGTGTCATGCCAACTGAATTTGTTTGGCTAATCAAGGTGTTAAACTCATTGAGATGATTTGTCATGGCTTCGCCTTCCATCATCTTAAGCTTGTATAACTTCTTCATGATGAAGACTTTGTTCATAGCGGATGCTTGTGCATATGTTGAAGCCAATTTATCCCATACGTATTTTTCTGTTGTTTTGTGTGAAACATTATGTAATACATTATCACCTGATGCAAGAAAGATTGTCGCCATGGATTTTTCATCAAGCTTTTCCCAATCTTCGTCTTCCATGGAGGCCATGGAGGTTGGTTTCTTTGCTTTTCCTTCAAGTGCAAGAGAAAGCTCTTGCTTGACTAACATAGACTTCATTTGAATCTTCCATATCCCATAGTTCTTCCCAGAAAATTTTTGAACCCTTAAATCTTCCATGATTCTAAAATTTCAATTACCAAATCTCAACCAACGATTAACCTCACTCTGATACCAATTTGTAGAATTAAAGAGTTCAAAATAAAAGACCAGAAATACAGAATATAAGAGTAGATTAAAAATAAACACAAAACATACTATTTATCATGGTTCACCACAATAGTGGCTACGTCCATACTGAGAGTAGAAGAATTGTATTAATCTAAAAAATAGAATGTTTACAATGTAGGAAAGAGTCTTATAAATAAGCTCACACTGAGCAGTTGAAAGGACAAGGCGGCAACGGACAAAAGTCCGTTGGCCTTCCAATCCTAACAAATTCAAACTGTCATTCCTCATTCTGCTATTAATTTTATTGTACTTGTCAACTTTGTTTTATGTTTCTATTTTGTAATTAAACATGTGATGTAGAAGACTGTCTTTTGAAAAAATATGATATTCGATATCTTTTATCTTTCTCTGCTCATCTGGATTATGAGTATGAATTATTCAGTTGTGGCTACATAATGGGGTTTCTCCTTGTGGATGAGGAAAGTATATGAATGTTTTACTCATGTGCTAAAAAAAATTATGAATAAGAAACGTGAATAACGTGACCTTGCTTTTCCACCATACACGTGGAGTTTGAAGTTAACTTATTGGCCTTTTTGTTTGTGTGAAGAAAGGCAAGTCATTGTGACATTTTAACAAAAATGTCGTAAGGTGGTTGAAGATTTGTTCATATGAAATGTGCAATACTTAGTTTAATTTTCAACTGTGTTGTGCTGTTATTTCAACCATGCCTGTTATAAATGTGGTTGAGACTAGGCATTGGATCTACAAATTATTAACAACATCCTTTGGCTGGAATTAATATATGTTTGTGAGAGGGTGTGTAGATGCATGAGGTATTAAATAAATCTTATATGAAGTGTGAATGTTTTTTTATTCAAATGAAATAAATTAGTTGATGTTCAAAAATAATTTAGAAAATAATTTACTTTTTTTTTTCTAGAGAATCTTATTTCAAATTCTACCTAAAGGATGTGTGGGAGAATAAAAAATATAGGGTCAATGATCAATGCTAAAGTAGATATTGAGAAATATTTAGACATTGTGTAAATAATGATATTTATATCTTTGATAATCATATTTGTATGAATGAAATTTACAAATTTTAATTATTTAATTAACAAGGCTAAATGTATATTGTAAAACAAGATTATTCATTCTAATACAATTTTTATATCTAATTAATGACAATCACAAAGTCCCCCATTACTTGTAATCTATCCACAATGTACTCTTAAAAACTCTTAAAGAATAATTAAATTTATTTATAATGAGAAAATCATAAAAATATCCCTCTAGATATGGGGAGAAGGAAGGGGGAAAGTGGAGCATTCATATTATTGAAATGTTACATAAAATCTTGGAAAAGCTACAATTTTTAGGCACTCAATTTGGAAAACCGAAAAGCTGATTTTTAGGAGCTCTCATGCTAAAGTTGAAAGGTCATTTATTGGCTATGTGTTGATTTTCTTAATAAGTATGTGTTATTTGTTCTCAAGGGGAAATGATTAAATTTTTCAAAACACAAATATGCTAGTATTAGAAATTTCAACAATTAATTCAACAATTGTTATAACAACTATTGAAATATGCTGTACTCGTCATCCCCTCCACTAAGAAGAGTCCCCTTTCAAAAAAATGATGTCTCGATGCCTCATTTTATATATAGTTCTCTCATTCCCATTTGTAATGGGTATGGTGCCTGACCTTGAAGCACATTTAACCATTTATTTCTTCTTAATTCATCTTTTTGATCAATTTATTTTTCAATTTCTAAGAGATATCAGTTTTCCACAACCTATCATAATTTGGTGTATTATTTCTAGATTTGATTGTAGGTATCTTTTTTTTGCATCAATTTTTTAGATCACACTACTCCTAAACTGTCCACTATCATCCTGATAATGAGTGATCCCAAATTTTAA
>BSBK01010677.1:10000-189920 GCA_027943335.1 Chamaecyparis obtusa
CCCAACCTCTAGAAAAATTATCTTCACCCAGCAACGTACACCCATTGAAAAATCAAAACAACTGCCTAGAAAAGAGAATCCCTAATAACCCGTTGCAGCAGTAAGAACCCCAAAAGGCCGCACTGTAAAAAAATCCATTTTTTGAGATTGATGGGAAAGTCAGAAATATCCCCGTAACTCATCATATGCATGACTTATAATTTTATTGCAATTGAACAATGCTGAATTACACACCAGTATATCACAACCAAAAACTGATATTCCACGAAAACCTGATTTGATAATGCTATGCTAGAATAGGAAAAATTGTAAAAAACTTGTGTTATAAGTCTCCAGGTTACCTACTAACATTTTATACAAGAAACCTGAACAAAATCCTGCATGCTACCATAGCATTTAAAGCACCATTACACTTATAAAAAATGCTATAAGAAGACTTCCTATATCAATATGATAATCACTGCCATAAATATTGAGTGATTTCAGCATGAAATTTGAGCCTGAAAACTGGATGGCAGAAAGAATCTATACATAGCTAAACCAAGAGTACTTCCAAATTAATCTATATGGTAGGACAAAATTCAACAATAGTATTTTACAACCAGTCAATTATATTCATATTTCAAAGATGATAAAGAAAAGGCACAAAATTTCATCATCATAGTATTCAGAATTGAGGATATGTTGTCTATCCACTACTTCGTTGTTAGACAACACATCCCATATCTACACAACAATAAAGTCCAACATCATAAACAAAAAATACATCTATATTTACTCTTAAAGCCAGGAGATTTGGGGGAAGAGAAAAATGTGATTGTGATGTATTGCAAATTTTGTGTTTCTAAGGTCTAGTTGTTGTATTGCTAAGAACTGAATCTAGACCTTAGAAGCACAAAATTTGGGCTAGTAGAATGAGCTGCAAAAGTGAGATATGGTTATGAGGTTAGAGTAAAGACAAAATTTGCGCTAGTAGAATATTACAAAAGCAAGGTATGATTATAAGTTGAGACTAAAAGAACCATTCCTGTCATTTTGTCTACCCTTTTCTACCATTTTTATACCAATTACACTGCAATAATTTTTGATACATTATTTAGTGCTTTCCTCTATGTTTCAGCATTCATTTAATGACATTTGACTATCTTCTTTGATTTTCTTTGTATTTGCATCCTGCAACATTCTTCTTCTGCCATAACAAGCATCTACCTTGCATTATGAGATCTAGATCTAACCTCAAATGACATTTTGCATCAATATGAAATGCAATTCTATTTTCTTTGGTTGTCATGTAGATATCATTATACAAATCAGCGTAGAAGTAAGAATACAATAACACTTAAGACCCTTCCTTTTCATATTTCGTATGTGGTTCTAGTAGCTTCAAGATGAGGAGTTTCCAAAGGAAAGCTTGACCAACATTACCAGAATAAGACTGAACAGAGTCATATATCTGATGTTGAACAAGTGAAGTCTGAGCAGAGTTTTCCTTGCTTGTCAAAGCTTGATGAACTGCCATGATACTTACTAGATCATAGTATATTATACTCAAAATTAACCTGACAAGCAGCTAAATCATTAATATTACAAGGACTCTTTGCCTGCCTAAGCAAGAAGCCAAAATGTTACCAGATAGCTGCCCCAAAATAGGAGATATGTCATAAAATCCAATCATAGTAGATACATACATGGCACACAATCAACCAAAAAAAATAACAATTGATGCAGCCCTTGATAGAGTATAGTGCTTTTGAATTGATTCATTCAACTTTAAAGTTGGTGATTGCTTATTTGATACCATTCATGTTTTGCTTCACTATCAGTACACACCTAATGAACTTCGCAATGCTCTTGTGGACCATTTCTTGCACTGTCTTCACAATGGATGTCCTGAAGCTTTAAACTATTTTGAAAATGACTTGCACCCATCAATACTTCATGATTTGCATAGGGTACATGATAAAATGACATACTTGCATAGAATGAGGATTTCGACAACAGAAGTCAATACCCATGGTGAGGCTGGACTCTGGGGTGATATATTTTGTATACAGTGGTTAGCACATTGGTTGAATATCCCCATATGCATCTGGTCTTCTAAAAAACAAACCATATTTGCACTTCAACAAAGACGCATCTCATTCTGCAATATCGATACTGTTCCATGATGCTAATCCAATGGCTGGCCACTACAAGCCAATCATCTGTAGAGTAACCACATACAATGCATTATGAAATATGCATCTACAACTACCTATTATGCCTTGCAATGTAGCCAAACTCAGGGACACAATTGCTGAATCATTTGGAAAAGATGGCCTCAGATGACTTCCTACCTTTGCTACTTCTTGTGGTGAAAGCATGTTTACTGCTGTAGTTGTCTTAGTTGATAATCGGTTTGATGCAATAGCATTAAGACTATTTCTAGCTCAATCATTGGCTAATGCATTGAAAATGCAAAAAAAATTTGCATTGGCATGTTTGAAAACATTTACGCAGTCTACTATGGTAAACAACAATATTTTGTTAGAATTGCAATTGCTAATATCTAAGATTGGAATACCATATGTTGAAAGTAGACTTGAGGGCTCTGAATTATGCTTATTATGGCTTTCATACACATTTCATGTAATGATACATGTATGGCAATCAACTCCACCACACAAAGTAGATGTATTTAGCAACTCTCCAAAAATAAGGAAAATCATCAACTTAATTTGTTTCAAGAATAGTTTAGGTCATTGTCATTATGAACCACTTGAAGCAAACCAGTAACTACTTAATGATATGCACAGACAACATCCCATGTTGTTACAAGTAATGACAAATCTATGTACAACCAAGAACAAAAGCAAATCCAACACACCAAGTTTGACCAACATAGAAGTTACAAAGTTACCGGCTGTAAATATGACTACTTGCCAATCATTGTGACTATTAAAAAGAGCAATGCACAAGAATGATATAGTGCAAACAGAGATGGTCATTGTAAAGAGTACTAGAACAAAAAATAGAGCGAATGAAACAACCTTATGGTCACATCCTACGAGGAAATGTCTATTGTATAAGATAAGATGTAGCGATCATCCCAACAGAAATGCACATACAAATACACAAAATAATGCAATCACAAAATCCATTAAACTATACTTGAGAAGCATCAACGACACACCTACACAATTATGCAATCTGTGTGACATGATATATTTCCATAAGGACATTTACACAAGCGATAAGGCATTTGTCCATTCTCTATCTTTGCTTCCTGTTGCTACTAATCAGAAAAAAATTTCAATAGGGCAATCCATTTGTAGACGATGTATAAAATCTAGTACAATTGGAGAGGTTCCTGCTTTTGCAAGTCCATGGAATATAAGATGCAATAACCGTATAGATGTTGTCCATTCCTTAACTACTTTAGAAGATTTAGACTTGTCTCTCTACATATTGCTTTTGCACAGATTAGACAATTAGGATACAAAAGAGCACAATATGGCTTGACTGGTATAATAATAAATGTTCCTGTGGATTTTGATAAAGTACAAAGAGCTCTACCTAGATAAATAGATGAAGCTAAAACAATAGCAGTAAGATTGAAATGCAAGTTAGAATATGACAATGCATACGCACAAGGCAATGTCAGACCTGCTTGTGTAATGAATGCATTAATAGTTCTATCAAAGACACCCCTGTATATGAAAGAACAAATCTCTATAAACAAAGACTGGGAAACTCTATTTACTAGGAAAGAAAAATAGAACCATACAGAAATAGAAATGGAATCAAACATGGATAGTATTTTGTCTAACCTTGATACAAAACCCATAACTAAATCACTTGTACATTGGTTTAATGACTCTAACACAATCAAAGACGTAGATACAACAATTATTGAAATAGCACCATCAGAAGGGTTTAAACCTCTTGGCATATTCCAAGATGTCTACTCAAAAGAAATGAATTTTCCAACACTTTTCTACGGCTTTGCACGACCAAATGACCTTACCAAAAAATTTACGTAGCAAAAAATAGCGAAATGGGAGCTCATGCATAAAGACAGTGACTTCGCAACACATATAACAAATATTTTTTTCAAAGCCATCAAAATAGTTATTCAACAAATATCTTCGCTAGCATGGGTTTGCATACGAAAAGCTGAACTAAAAGGCAAAAATTTATTTGCAAAAGATGTGCGCAGCTCTACAAATCTTGAAAAAATCTTGCACTCTCGATTAGGCTTCAGGTCCCTAAAAAGTATTCGAACATCTCTTGACTATTTGGAAAACACTCAGAAAAATATATTTGCAATGATAAGACAACTAGGCCCTCCAACCTTTTTCATGACATTGACAAGTGCTGAGCATTTTTTGGAGCCCTTATGCAAAGCACTGCAGCATACAACTACTATGGAAAATGGCAAAGACAATGAAACTATTGAAGATAAAGACTTAGATTTCCAAATCAGGAAAAACCTAGTGATTTGCAGTCAGTATTTTAACCATAGGGTCACTGCATTTCGAAAGTTGATGCTAAAAAATCCTACATTATTTGGCAAAGTAACCAACTACTTCTTTGTGATAGAGTTTCAAAACCAAGGAAATGAACATGTACATTTCAGGCTATGGATAGAAAATGCACCTATCTACAGCCATTGCACAGACTATGAAATAGAGCATTTTGTCGACAATAAAATTTCATCTAACTCGACATTGCTTGATAAGAATCTTGTGAAAATGCAAACTCATCATCATACGAAAACTTGCAAATAGTACAAAACCTCTACCTGCTGGTTTAGTTTTCCGTTACGTCACATGAAAAAGACAACAATATTAGAGCCCTTATCAATTTCAAACACTATATTAAAAGAAAAGGCAAGAAATTTCTTCAAGCAACTAGAAAATAAACACTACACAAAAGAAGTTACATTCGATAGTTTCTTGCATGAATTCAAAATAGATGAAGAAGATTACATATCAATGTTACAGGAAACACTGTCACGAAAAATTGTAATGCTCAAATGAGATCCCACAGATATTTGGATAAATGCATTTGCAAAAGAAGTGCCAGCTCTATGGTATGCAAATACAGACATAGTTTATATTAGATGCATATGCTGCTACATCTTATTGCAGCTCATACATGACTAAGCAGGATAGGACATTGTCACTCGCATTTCACCAACTATGAGAACAATGTACTTATGCTTACAATGAAAAGATCCAATTCCCACAAAAACTAGGAAATGCTTTGCTAAACTATCAACAAATGTCGAGTCACCAAGCTGTCCATATTGTTCTTTCTATGCCACTTTGTAAAAGCTCAAGGAAAACTATTTTCATTAACACTGAACCAGTAGAAAATAGAATCTTAATGTTGCAAAGTCCTAAACTATTGGCAAAAGAGCACGATGACTCTGAAAACATCATGTACACCTCCACAATAGAAAAATACATACACCGTCCAAACACTTTTGAAATCCTATCATTAGCTAAATATACTGCATTTTACTCTAGCAACCAAACATGGGCGTAGAAAAGAGAAAAACCATTGATCATATGCTATGTAAAATACAACCAGCATATTGATCATGAGAATTATATTAGAGAAAAACTTATGCTATATGTACCTTTTTGAACCAGTGAACAAACATTACTGCTTGGACATAAAACATGGAGTGCAACATTAGATGCAAACAAAGCCCAAATTTCAAAAACCAAAAAAATGTTCACTGCACAAGTTCACAATAAATGGGGTGACATCGAACAAGCTGCAGTAGAAGCTAGAAATGACAATGACTCGGTAATAGACCTCGACCCAAGCAAACAAGAAAATGAAATAGAGAAATATGACATCATAACTGACGTAAAACATGTAACAAAAGCAAAATTTGTTTACGATACTTGTCCATCACTATTTTCAGAAGTCACCCATCCATTCTTACTTGCAAATGATAAATATTTCAGTTTACGAAGACCATTAAATAAAGAACAACAATCAATACTCAAAGATATTATTAATGGACAAGTGACTTGCCCCTAAAAAACCATTATACTTGTTCTTAACAGGTGGAACTGGCACAGGAAAAACCTTCACAGCTAAAGCCCTCTTCGAAGCAATGATTTAGCTGTATGATAAGCAATTAAACAGTGACCCATTCAAAAGAAAGGAAATTATTGTCGCTTCTACAGGAAAGGTTGCATTCAATGTAGGTGGCGTGACTACACATTCCATTTTCCATCTACCAGGCAACTCTTCCAAAATGCTTCCTTTGGACTCCAACACACTAGATAGCCTAAGCAAAAAACTAGAACAATTGCAAATCTTGCTTATTGATGAAGCATTGCTCATTGGCTCTAGGATGCTGTACAATATTGATAGAAGGCTACGTCAAATAAAACATATGCCAACAAAACCCTTTGGTAATATTGATATCATATTTTGTGGCGACTTATACTAGGCACAACCTGTCTGTGATTCATGGATATTTGAACAACCTACAATTAATAGTGACAAAATACCATACACATTTTGGGCTGATAATGTCCTATGCTTCGAAATGCACACTGCAGTCAGGCAAACAAATGCACATTTCATCTTCATTTTGAACCGCACAAGAACTTGTCACCAAACTAACCAAGACATCTCATACTTGAATAGAACATGCTATAGGCCTACTCCCAATGACCCAAGATTCCCATACTTATTTCAAAGAAATTTAGCTATTGAAGAACACAATAAGAAAATGCTTTAGTACTTGCCTACTAAGCTCTAAGTATTCAAGGCCATTGATAAAAAAGACACTCCTATTGACAATATCCATTTCCAAGCAGAAAGATCAACCCTACCCAATACAATTTATGTAAAAATAGGAGCTTTGGTTGAACTGATCGATGGAAACCTCGACACCCAAGATGGCCTGGTTAATGGTGCTGATGGCATTTTCTAAATGTACACAATTGATCAACAAGACATTGCCTGGATCCAATTCAATGAACCTACAATTGGACAATCACGATGCCAAAAAATGCAAAGACTATACACAAATTCTATTCCACCTTCTTGGACACCAATAATGAGAATAGCTAAAAAAATAAAAACAAGTTTGCAAATAGTAACACGATCACAATTCCCTCTTCAACTAGCATGTGCATGAACTATCCATAGAGCACAAGGCTTGACAATGAACGCTCTTGCCTTTGATCCTTGCAAAGTCTACCAGCATGGCCTTTCTTACACTTCTTTGTCATGTGTACAAAATATTGACTCGCTATACCTGATACACAAATTGCAACATGCAAAATTTAAAGTATGCAAAAAGGTGGACAAAGAAATGCAATGCCTCCAAACTTCGACACAATGGAGGATTCAATACAACCTTCCTTCAACAACCCCAAATTATTTCATTATATGTTCTTTGAATATGCGAAGCTTTGCATTGCATGCACAAGACATAGTCCTTGACCATGATTTTCTCCAAGCAACTATACTTTTCCTCCAAGAAACAAGACACAAATCTCCACATAATCTCGACTTATTGAAGGAAAAATTCAACTGCTATTCTTCCTTGTCTATTCATGGCTTGTTAACATGTTGCACACACACAACTACATTGATACAAAGTCAGACATTTGCAACAAAACATCTCAAATCAATAGCCATATACCTCTTGCACCTAGCAGTACTCTACGAATCACTAACCTATACATAACACTGGGTACACCTATTAAAGAGCTAATGAGCCTCATAGAAAATATCACAACCACATTGCCACCCAACTACAAACTGATTGTTGTTGGAGACTTCAACATCGACATGCTATGCTCCACAAAATCACAAGTAACACTTAAAGAATTCATGCAATACCACAACCTGAGTTTGATTGTTGACAAGCCAACAACACAAGCTGACACTTTATTGGACTAGATTTGGTTACACAATACTGACTCAACTCTTGCAAATTTTGCTATACTAGATACAGTACTGGTTAGACCACTTTGGAATATCCCTACAACTCCACCTCTAGCATACATGTTAGTAATTAGACTACATGATGGATCACAACCATTACATTCCATTTTCTTTTTTGAAATAAAGGGAAAAAAATAAAAACTTCCTCAGCAATTTGAATCTTATTTATGTTTTTAAACATTGGATGGAAAAAAGTATACATTTATACAAATATTCATATCTGGTTATAGAAAGCTGCAATTTACATATGATATTTCCAAGTTGCTTGTCATCTTCACTTTGACATACCTTTTTGTTTCCATTCTATTCTATAGAAATACACATTTCTGAGGACGATGGAAAATTGTTGAATGCATGAATGACATATTTGAAAGATACTCTCTACTTGATTGTTAGGATCATAGAAAACTAATGCACTACCAATTTTTTAAAATGCCAATACTTATGATTTAGTTGTTGCATGTTTTCCCATTGCAGAAAACCATAGTAGCAACAGCCACGATGGAGCCATCAAAACCCAACATTTTACACACACAAAGGTATTATCATTGCAGAATTATGCTCAAATCATACTCATTTCTATGCTATGTTACATACGTTTGTGCCTTCCTAAAATAATAGTTAAATACTTAATTCTATCATGCAATCCCCAACAGGGAACACATACCTCTCGATCAAAGCACAAAGGCAGATGTTGAGGAAAGTTGTGGCACAAAGCAACAACAACAAGTGAGCTCCACATCAGCACAAATCCCTTCGCCACCATCCCGCAGCATAATCAACAAGAAACGCCCCAAGATTGACACATAGTACTCATAATTTTAATTTTAGCCCACATTACCTTTCTACAACAGCATGACTTCCAAAACACACTATTTCTTTTCCAATTATATCCAACAATAATGCTAACTTATGTTACATATTTTGCAGGTGCTAAAACACATCCCCAACTAACGTTGAAAATGAGGCTCAAGAACAAAAAAGGTCAACATTATATTATACTCCAAAACTTTCCCTAATACCTTTCCCATCATGGCTTTCTCTGAAATGTCTCATCTTTTCTAACTATAGATTAAAACTGCAACAACATCACTCATCCAGCATAATCAAAATATGCACAACACAATCTGCCCTAGCCTTTGAAGGTAATGTTCTTGTCACATATGGACCTACCTTCGCAAAAAACCCTTCAAGCCCAAGTAAAACACAAATTGTACACGTAGATCTTGTAGATAGCCAGGGGCAGATGACTATCATAGCTAATGTTACAAACAAACTCATTGACACATACCTACCCAAGCTTTCACTTGGTGCTAGTGTACGCTTAACAGAATTTATAATCAAGAAGAAAAGCCCATTTGAAAGAGGTGATGTTGATTACTGCCTCCAACTAACTACAAAGACATGTATTCAAACCATTGAAAAAGTTTGCAAGCAACGCAAACTCACACGAGATGTTACAATTTCATAGCTAGTTAATTCAACAAACACCTACCCATTTGGAACACTAGCCATTCTTGTAACAGGACATAGCCAATCAACAACTGAATTCCACCTCCATGTCAGGGATGGTGAAACTATATACAACACAGCCTTGGTAAGTTCTTGCTACCACATATCAAACTACCTTTTGCACTACTAATATAATACAATTCTCCCTCTAATTCTACTAACCAATTGGTTTTTCCTGTAGGTAACAGTTTCAGATTACCACTCTCAAGCATTCACAACACTGCAACAGATTCTAGCCTCATCAACAACACTGCTACTTTTGGCAAAGAATGTTATACAGAGTGGCCCAATCGGTACAAATATCATAAAATCAACCCCATCAACATTCATAGACCACCTCAATGATGATTGCATGAAATCCACTTTGCAAAACTTAGTCTCCTCCAATATACAAGTAAGTAACAAAATCTTCAAATATTTTAAACACAAGCACATTTAAATAGTAAGCAAGTTGCTAACATTTGACAATCCATGCTGAAAACTTCATTCAAACTACAGATCCCTAGAATATTAAGGCCAAGAAATGCATACCTGCCACCGTATGAACCAGTATGCAATGCATGCCATCAGGCTGTTTCAGCAACACAACTGTCAACAAGCAATAAAGCGAAATGCCTAACATGTGCCACAAATACTACATTCAAATACCATCAGTTTTTGCAATGCATTATAGAAAATGAGGATGGCATTGTAAACTGCAACATGCCTTCCACACTCTTGGAGCAACATATTCCACAACTTGCAACGGTGCCATTCAAAACCTACAAAATAGACATGTTGCCAGTAGTCTACCTCTTACGCAAATTCAAAATTCATGGCACATTTACTATTGCAATGAATGATATCATACTTAGCATTGCATAAGAAAATAACAACGTAAGTTATACAAAGTTACAAACACATTGCTTTGTCCTCTCACCACTTTACAAAGTTATGTTTCAAAATTCGTATCTGCCTTTCTCACTCACTGGAACATTATTCTCTGCTATTTTCAAGCTACATGAAAACACCAGGCTAATATTCAGAATAATACACTCCATGACATATGCTCCCCAAGGTAAGCTAAGTCACTCTTTCGCTTTCAACTTATTTACTGTTTACATTTTCATGCACACCAATACACAATCTTTAAATAGCTTATCTTAACCACGTTTGAAGTAATAATGAAGTAGTCTCACCAACATTTTAAGAAAAAGAAACTAAACTCAGCTTCATCATTTCTCAAAGATATCATTGTCTAGCCATACTCGATATATTTTCATGCTCACCAATAGACAACCTTAGCCATTGCTTAGAGAAAAAACATGGCTATCTCATTCACATCAGCTGACTGACTACATTGATCATGGTTCTAAACTGTACAGGACTATAAACCCTTATACTGAAAGCAAATTGAACCAAGTATCTAATTTATATTTGGGACTTTGTACTATCTTTTTCTGTTGTAAATAATATTTAACCTAGCTTACTTCTCCCATAAATATTATTCTTTCTGATCTTCAAAAGTTCATTTCTTCAAAACATAATTTTCCCAAAAACACTCTACTTTCCAATCTTAATTGAAGGAAATGAGGAACTCATATTTCTGAAGGAGATGACCCAGAAGTTAACAGAGCACATTGAGGATAGGTGTCTTGTCCAGGATGAAGCTCCATTTATGCAAAACAACTTCAAAATCCAAATTTCTACTCAGCTCAAATTTACAGAAGCTTTAGATTTTGCATTTGACAGTGGCATATTTAGTCAACAGTGTAAGAATCCTAGGTTCCAAGGTAAAAGTGTCAGGTTTACAACATTTAAAGCAGCCTTAATAAGGCTTAAACTATGATGACGACGTTATTGTTCTTTACCCCTAACATTACTAATGATATGTTGTCCATGTTTCTCAAAAGGCTCAATCGTTGCATCATTAATGTTTACTGCAACATATACACCAGACCCAACCAACTACTCCCCACATGTTTCATCAGCCTCAGGCACCATACTTTGTTTGAAAAAAGTGTCATTGAACCTATACTCTGTTGATTCTCTTGCATTCGTTGGTTAACTTATGTAAGATCTTCAATGGTTCCCTCTATTAGCTTTGTAACTTTATGTTACCAGAAATAGAAAATGGATTTTTTTCCATATGTATATATTAATACACGTGCAAATATAAAGAAATATAGAAATTTTAGTTTCTTTCAAACCACAATGACAGATATAAGCATAAGCAGCGGCCTAGGAAACAGTCCTCTGTGGATGTTGAAGCAGTTCTGCTGCTTTGCTTCTCCTCTATTCCTGATATCGGTGTGTAGTCCAGATGCTCTCTGCATCTTTCTCAGACTCCTCAATAGACATACCATCATTGATGAGCATGGATTCAAAGGATGAATTGTTTTCAGTTTATTTTGCATATGTAATGCATTAATTGCTATGCATAGGATCATAGTAATACCACTAACTATTATGTCTAGATTTAAATATGAGTTTGATACTCTTCGTATTCTTGTGCCTAAATTGAGGAATTCTTGCACTTTATGGAAAAGTTAAAACTAATATTTTCTCCCTTCTATTCTAGGAATTCTCAAAGGACAGCTTTACCAGCATTTTGACATTGAAAACATGAAGACTGATGATATCTACAATGTTCGACGGTGTAGATTTTGGCTTAACAAAACATGTCATGCATATTTGAACTTCTCAGTAATACCTGCTCATGACGAGCAGCTTCTCTATAGATAACAATATTCACCTCGTACTGCAATCGACTAAAATATATTTTGAACACACTTGGCCTCTCACAGTTTAGAACAGCCATAAACTAAAATATAGTGAACTTTATAACTGATATTGCTATAACGAATATAATAGTAAATATATATTGAAGCTACAATTTCATTTAGAGTGACTTTGACTTTTGCTACTTCATTTTCAAATTTCAGTGTATCAATGATCAGATTTTCAGAAGTTTATATCAGAATGATTTTCATATTTTAAAATGACATTCACATTTAATCTCATAGTAATGAATCAAATGAAATCTGGTACAGTACAATTTACTTGCTTAATAAATCAGCTCCCTCCTCAGCTTGTTTTATACTATGTTTGATTATTTATGCAGATAAATCATTAAATATTATCTATTTGCAGCACACATCAACATTTCCATTATGCGCCTTTGCTTCTGCCTTTCACGAGCTTTATGATCAATTTGGAACTAGTGATTCCGCAGCGAAAAAGGTCACCTGTCGGTTAAAATCCCAGCTAGAGATGTTCCTGATAAGAATAATGAAAAACAAGTGACAACACACAAATACACCATACTTTTCTTATAGAAGGGCATTTTAAGTTAAATAATAATTATGATAGTCTTTAAAGTTCTCATGATAATTTTTTAAGTTTTTATTCTTTAAATTAGAGTTTAGTTTTAGCTTTTTAAATTTTATTTTAAATTTAATTAAATAGTTAGAGATTTTATTAAAAGCTTACAAATAAAAAGAAGCTAGAATTATTTTAATTTTAAAATTTATTTTTAATTACATATTTTTAATGATAAGTTTAAAATAATATAAATATTATTTTAATTTTTTAATTCAAAATAATTGTAAAATATCTATTAATATTTTAATTAATTATACTAAATATAATTTTAAATAACAATTATTTTAAATTCTATATGTAATTCAAATTTTTTGATTGAATATCTTTTAATTCAAGTTAGGGAATTATAATTAATAGTTAAAGTGTTTCTTATTGAGGCAAAAAAATATCCATGTGTGTGTGACAGAGCATAATCTTAATTTTAAAATTTGAGTTTATATATGAATTTTTCAACTAGTTATTGTGATGGGTGGGGTAAGTGTATTTTTAATTATGAATACAATATTTTTGTCAAAACAAATTTTAATTCATTTTAACAATTGGTAATTTTCTTGGCGTTTAATTTTTCTTAATTTATTTTGCATTATTGTTTGAGTTTTGCATTTATTTTACTTATGTAATTACTTTTACAAATTTTTAAATTATTTAAGAATTATCATTATAAACCTTTAAAAATTAAAAAATATAAATAAGTTTATAATTTATAATTTATATTTAAGACTATGTCAAATCATAAAAGTTTTTTATTTAAATTTTAAGATGCAAATTTACCTAATTAATTTTGATAGATTTTGAAATCATTACAAGACCATGTTTATAATTTAAACCTAAGACTTCATATTGAACTAAGTTGAGAAAATTCTATTTATAATTTAAACAAAAACTATTTATTATATTATAAAACTAAACATTCACAATGCTCACCTTTGTATACTAATGTATTTTAGGAAATTTATTTCAATGATACCTACTAATTTGTGATCTCTTGGGGCATGCTACTTTTTTCATCTCTACAAGACATCAATCTCTACATTCTAGTCTTGTGAACCTTAGTAATTTATTATGCATATAATCTAGTATATCCATATTATTTTATTTCACAAGATAAGGCTGATACATTCCCTACCTCTTGTAACAAAGGAATGACTTCAAAAATAGCATCTTCATCGAACAATCTCCCATCGTGTAAACTTCAAATTGTTTGTTCTTCTATAAACTCGTATATCAAAACACTAGTATAACAGCCTTTAAATCCATTTGTGCATACTTTTACAATGTTTTTAGTAATGGACATATTATAAATAATCATTTAGACTTCTTACCTTTATCTTCGAATATGCATGCCCCTTTGCATTTGCCGATAAGTATGGTTATGGAATAAACTATTTTTACCTATTCTGATGTTTTATTTTCAATGTCAGTCATAGGTCACTGCAGATCACTCATCCAAATTTTAATTAACTAGCATGAGTTCATGACATGTAACATTTATCTCCAATAAAAACATTGGTAGAATAACATCTAAATTCTGGTTTGTTTATTTTAGAACTCAATTTGAAGAATTTAAACCAACTCCATTTGCAAATATAATCAATTATACATTGAGTTTCCTTCTATCTCAATGTTCTTAACACTGTATAAAGCAATTTTAAATGCTTATTAAATAATACAGTTCCTTTTCTATATTACTAACTCACTGCTTCTCTTAACAGCTTACAATTCTGACCTATCATGTTGATGCCGATGCAACATTGTAGCAAATGCTTGTATCAGCAAGAACACCACTCCGCTCACACAGAACCATAAGAACCTATCAAATTGTGCATACTTTCACCACATAGGCTTAGGGATTTAGTAATATTAAAAACTCTACCTTGTACCATCTGACATTGGATACAAGGTATCACTCTACGCATCTGTCTAATTCTTCTCCTTCATTGTATACGTGAGCAATGCTTACAATTGTAAACATCTCTGAAATTATGGCCTAATGTCATAGCTGGCTAATTTTGTATTTAATCTAGATAGAATCTATATAATATTTTCATCTGAAGGTCATCTTTCAAGTTAATATTAGAGATTTGTGGTTGCATGTTTTGATGATTTACTGGACAGACCTTTTTTTCATGAGTTAAATTTGTAATGAAATTTATATGGTTACTGCTTTAAAAATAGTCTTACCATTTGCACAGATTGAAAATTTCCAAGGAATTGACAATTGTATTGAACTTCTTGAAAATCTTTTAGCTCTGAAAAGCATCAAATTCTGAAACTATAAAATATAAGAGGCAGATGAAAAATAAAAAAATAAACGAAAGAATAACAACCATAGAACAAAAGATAGACTATAAGACACAAATGCAGAGCTGCGGCTTTCTCATCACACTGAGATATATAGAAACCCCAGCTCGTTGGCTGCACAAAAAACTGCAGCTACAACAATACTCATTGCTTTTATTCATTTTTCCTACATATCCTAACATTGTCTATATACCTATGCTTTAACTTTCGTCTTTATAGGTTCCGAGGCTAAAGGACATCTCTTCTCTCATCTCAAACAAAGCCCATGAGAATGTTGACTGCACACACATCCTCCTGCAGCCCCACCTTAGGCAGGGACTCCAGCTGCGCGCAGCCCTTGTTAAATTATAGAATCTGGAAGGTAAAGCGACCATCACTCGTAGATGCATAACAAGTGGAAGTAGTATTTGTATTATCTCTGCGTATAATATCAGGATAGAAAATTTCTGTGAGATTAGAGACTGAGAAAAGAGAGAATGAAATAGTTTACTGCATTGCTGGTAATATCAGTGACTTCTCTCAGGGGCGGGTGCTCGGAATGCCCGGTGGGAGAGTGGCGGGCATTGCTAAGCTTCAAGGCAGGGATCATCGACGACACTTCTCAGCGGCGGGCATTGCTGAGCTTTAATTGCTGCGCTTGGCAGGGGGTCACATGCAGCAAGCAGACCGGCCGCGTAGTGGGGCTTCATCTCTTGGGGCTTCTCTCCGGCGAGGACTTCATTGCCGATACGCAGATGAAGGGAAGTGTATCGGAGGCTTTGGGTGATCTGGAGTTCCTGCAAATTTTGGAGCTGGATGATTTGAAGGTGCTCACGGGTCCCATTCCGAGCTCGATTGGGAAGCTGTTACGGTTGAGAAAGCTGCTCCTGAATAGCAACAAGCTGGGAGGTTCGATTCCCCTGTCTCTGGACAACCTCCGTGAGCTTCGAAAGATGCAGCTGCAAGAAAGCAATTTAAGCGGTTCGATTCCCGACGCCATTGCCGGCCTGCAAAATCTCCATGTACTGCATCTCTACAGCAACAGGTTGACAGGTTCGATTTACACGACTTCTCGTCTCTTCAGGCTCCGAAGCCGCGATCTCAACAACAACTTTTTGGCCGGTTCGATTCCTCGGGCCATCGGAAACCTCAAGCGGTTACAGCTTCTCGAAATGTTGGATAATAATCCGACGAGCCCGATTCCGGATTCGATCGGGGAGCTCTCCAATCTATCCATTATGTTCCTCAACGGAAACCGCCTCAGCGGCAGCATACCGCCGACCATAGGAAGGTTGTCTTCGCTGGGATTCCACTCCTTTGCTTTCCTTTCATTAAGTCTAACTCCCAACAATGCCTAATCAGAATAAATTAGTCCCTCCACCAATGGAACTAACTAACTACAAATTCTCTAAGTATAGGCTAGAAGTGAAGCAACCTCTCCCTAATTGGAGACATTGACAGACTCAATTATTTTAATCTAATGAAAGATTAAAAAAAACAATACTAGAACCTTTCCTATTACACAGTTCTTTTAGGAGACATGCTTAGTATTGTTGATTAAAAAGGAGATATTATAGCTCTATATGCCATCTCACTTGGAGAAAAACTATCCCTTGTCTTAAAGCTACCATTTCGAAATTTCAGCTGATACTTTTTAGGGATATTTAACTATGAGAGGTCCTATGAATTTTGCATTATTTTTTAGCTTAGAAGTTTCAGCTTCTACATTTAAGGGAAAAGCTTTTTAAATTTCATTTTTTTAGCATGATTTTTTGAGTTTTAGTGTTTTGTGTTCAAATTTAGAGGCCTACAAAAGTGGGGCTCTTATTTTGCAAGAAAAGATTCTAAATAATTCTGTAGCCCCCAAAAAAATTCCTACAGGATCTCATGTACCCAAAAAATAGTCTTGTAGCCCCCGTCATAGGACCCCTACCTTATATTTGATATATAAAGAGTGTAATTTTTTTTCTTCAGCAAGAAAAAAATGACCATCTTTAATCAGAAGGTCCAGAAAATACTTTAAGAAAGAAACAAAGCATATTGGCTTAGAGATAATTAATACAATTTCAAACCAACCACCTGTTTTCTAAAACTAATAATAGATATGACAAGTAACAAAGCAAGACATATGATCTTCTAAAAGTTCTACACTTGAATAAGGCATAGTTGCCTACTATTCTTTCAGAAAAAAGTTAAACTAAAAACCCAAATACTAAAAATGTATGGTACCAAGAAGCAATGCCAAAAATTATTACTCATTCGTACAAAAATAAGTTCAACATTTTGCAAATTAATTAATCCAAAAGCTATACATAGGCATACAACTTTTGAATAAATACTTTTCAATCACATAATATAAACGGTAAATTTTGCGATAGCGAACAATTAAAGGTGGCAGGATTTCTAGGTCATAAGGCAACCAAACCTTTTGAAATTTAGAGAAAACAAACTGAGCAAGTTAAAAAGAAAATTATTCCCACAAGCTCACAAATATTGCCTATTGGAGAATAATAGTGAGGAAAAAAAAAGTTTAACCAAAAATAAAGTCACATTCTACTCTAGTGTGTTGCCAAAATATGGCTTGTCGGAGAATAATAGTAAGGCAAAAGCCAAAGACAAAATAGAATGTTGCATTCTACTATAGTAGGTTCTGAACTATATATCTATATATAGTTTTAACTTTCAGGTCGTGATGAATTTTCAATTTTCTTAATTCAATATAAGAGTTTCAATACACAAAAAAGTGTAAAAGGAGATGCTTTATAGTTGAGATCAAACACTTCTAAAAGATTTCTTTTTACTATAGATTTTTTAATTCTATAGAAAGAATGGAAAAAAAATGATCATCCTCAATAATAAAATAGGGTGAGACACAAAAATACAAAATTGAATTTAACACACCAAACTATTTTATTTATTCAATATTTACTACATCACACCTCAATATAGAGGCTACATTTTGATCTCTTTATAAACAATACAAGAAGACACTATTTTATAGAGGATGTAGCCTCTAAAAACATAGTAGTTAACTACATGACTAATAAAGAAACTTCTAAAAAATCTAATTTCCATTTATATGAAAATTTACCAAAAACACTAGAAACTAATTGAGAAGTTCCTTCTAAAAGCACCAAGTTAATATTTGACATTATTATTTCTATTTAAAGTTGTGTGCTTGCATTATTATCCAACATACTGCCCCTTGATTCTAAGAGAACTCACAAACTAAATCTATACAACTCATTGTGAAAAAATTTCATCACTATTATGCCAAGTATTATAGACCCACAAGGTAGACTTCTTATAGAAGTACCAATCTCTCTCCTTCATGAGAGATCACAAGCTTTTCCCCTCCTTTCTATAACAAAGAAAAAACTCATGACACTTCATCTGCACACAATTCTTCTTGTTGATTGTCATTGTACACTACTAAAAGATATATGCCAATGCTAAATAAAACTGGGCTTCAATCTCAACTTGACAACCATTTCTTTGTTGGCTGCCATTAATTTTCTAAAAGGGTCTCATCACATGTTGGATTGCTTGCAACATTGTCTATCTCATAGATAGACTTCTGCCATATGCAGACCACATTTACAATTTGAGATAGGTCATCTCATAACACCCCATCTTCAATCAACTCTCACTCAGATTAGTGGCATGGCTCCTAACCATGTCTTATGCAACTCTTTCTTTAGAAATCTTTACACTTTCTTGTTTTGATCCTTCATACATCCAATAATTACATGACATTTATAATACAATTATTAAAATGATCAGATAGATTCTTCACACGAACCTCTTAGTGCAGCAAAAAACATAAAAAAACTCACTCTTTTGAGGCTAAGATATCCACATGTCAATTCTCCACATTGTTACTTCAGCTAATAACTTGATAACCTCATCAACAAACTTAATTTTTGCTATCTCCAAACATACCTAGGGGAATATCAAAATATCATAGTCATGATCTTGGCCCTCCCATGAGGGAGCTAGGCCCATAGCTCTGATACCACTTGGTAGATTTAAAATCAATAGAAAAAATATAAAATTGAATTTAACACACCAAGATATTTTTTTAATTCAATATCTACTACATCACACCTTAATATAGAGGCTACATTTTGATCTCTCCATAAACAATACAAGAAGACACTCATTTATAGAGGTTGTATCCTCTAAAAACATAGTACTTCACTACATGACAAATAAAGAAACTTCTAAAACATCTAATTTCTATTTGTGAAAATTTACTAAAACCACTAGAAACTAATTTAGTTCCTTCTAAAAATACCAAGTGTAAGAATAACTGAGAGGGGGGTGAATCAGTTATCCACTGTCCCGAATACAAAATGTATATCCAAAAATAATTTAAACAAATTTCTGTAGTTTGGTAGTATAGAATAGTAAACTGTCTGTGCTTTTACCGATTACCAGTTAATAACTTATAGTAACTACCAATCAAATATAATAAGAAACATGTAAAGTATGATATCCAACAATCATCACAATCAACACATAACACAAGAGATTTAATGTGGAAACCCTGTAAAGGGAAAAACCACCTGGGACCGACAACCCACAAATTGTTCACTCTTCTGAAGTGAGGTCGGTGAAGACCCAACCCTGTTAAAGGTTACAAAACATATTGTAAGGTGTGACCTTGTTAGAGGATTTAACACTAACTGTTATCGTCTAACTAGCATTCACTATGGGGTTGACAAGATAACAAATGTACATTCTATGAATGACATTACAAGACTTTATAGTCTACTCTGTTAAGAGATTTATCTGATTACAATGGTTAAACTGTAACAATAGTTGATCTGATTACAATACAACTTGATTTGTAGATGTACAGATCTATATTATGCTCATTCAAATATCTGATTAATATATCAATTCTGTTCAACAATATTCATTAACTTTTTTTCTCGGTTATAGTTTTCTGATGCTCGGTAATCTCTGCAGTTCAGTTCTCCATAACCACTTTGATCAGGCATGCATGAAGCTTGTTCACACAATATCTCTACAGTATTCTTTCCTTTGGCATAAGTTTCATAATGAAACCCTAGTCTCTTAAATAGACAAGTAAACTATTTTCCTTTCATCCATTAGATTTTGCTGCTTAATCTCCATTGCTGATTTTGCTGCTTAAACCTTCCTCGGTTGACGTGTTAGTAACACGTTTCAATTCCACCCTTTAGATCTTCCTTGAATTTCCCTAGCTATTGATCTTATAACAAACTTTATCTTTTCACTCTGTGATCATACACTTTACAGCTCATCAACTTCTGTCAAGTAAACTTATCATTTAGTTCCTTTGTTCATTCTCAGTTAACAAAGAAATGTGTTGGTGAACACAAGCTCAATTTATATTGTGCTTGGTATACACTACACTACTCAGTGTATACTCGAATGCTTCATTAACCAACAACACTGCTTTGTAACATTTTGCTCCCAACTTCATAACAGATTAATGCAACATAATCAAGTCAACAATATGAAGTCATAGACTCATCAATAAGTTACCAAGAGTATTCCTTATCCTCATCTGTCATATCCATCTTCCTCCATGTAGATATCTCGATTCTTCATCTTTCTCTTCTCTTTTATAGATGTGTTAGATGTTTGCAACTCCATGATAAGTACTGTCAAAACTAGTTGACATCAATGACAACATAAAATTGATTCAATTATCTTACATAATAATTTAGTGCTCGGTGATCTCTAATCACTTGAAGTTCTTCAATCAAGTTCTCAATCAGTTGTAGTCCATCAATCTCTCCCTTTGGCATGTTAGTCCATTTTCCTATCAATGCAAAATCCTATGAAAATGCCCTATCCCCTGCAAATGTTTTGAAGTAATGTCATCTCGCCCTGCCTGTAGTCACAATTTTATTTTGCAATGAAAATCTACATGGTTTTATGATTTGTGCTCTTAGCCCTATGTTCTTCATGTTGTCACCTAGCTCCAGTTTAGATCGCATCTCATAAGTCATAAAATCTAGGGAGTTATTCAAGTTTTAAGGTCTGCAGGAGATAGTCTCAGAATTTGCGAAAATGTTGAAAACCCATGTTCTTTTTGGTTTCCCCTGCTACCTTTATGGTCTGCATGAAAACCCTTGTTGTTTCCGCATTCCTTGGTTGCCTTTGTGTTAATGTGAAAACCCTGGATGTTTTCAATCCTTCACCATTGTGAAAACCTTGGATGTTTTCGACCTCGCACTTCTACCCTATTTGCTGGCATTCCCTAATTGCGCAAGTCCGACTAGATGGTGGGCCCGGGTCTTCAGGGGTTTTAAAATGATTGGTTGTCACATGATCACATGTCAAAAATTTTTGACATGCGACCATGCGACTGGTTGACACCTGTGCATGGGGCCTGTTGGCAGGTGGTGATGTGGCATCTTCCTAATTGGTCGATAGTGCGGTGGGTCCAAGATGTCATGCGGTGCTGGTGTTCACTTTTCATTGGCCAGTGGGTGACAAGGTGGCAGTTTTATGGCCTTGTTGCATGATTGCAAGGGCCATTTTCACAGCTTACGACCATGCAACAAGTTTCTTCCTTGCTGGGGCCCGGTGATAGCTGGTGGAGTGGGCATTCCTGATTGGTCAATGTGGTGGTTGCAGTGGTGAATGCTGGCGGTTAGTCACATGTTTGCATAGCCTTTTTCAAGGCTATGCGATCATGTGACTGACACTTTGTGTTAGTAGCGGCGGTGGTTATGCGGCAAGGTAAAGGTCTGTAGGTTGTCGCATGTTCGCATAGCCCGTTTCCTAGCTATGCGATCATGCGACAACTGTTTGGATGTCGCCATTGCAGAGTTGGGTAGTGGGTCTTGTCTGCTGCTGTCTTCATTCACCGAGGGATTTATGAGGTGGTGGTTGACTTGTTTGGGGGTTCTATGGTAGTTTTAAATATTATATTGGGCCACCCGATTTGCCGGGAAATAAAGTGCATCTATGATCATGTCTTAGTGCTCTCTGTCATAACCATTGAAATTCATTTTTGAATTTCTAGAGAAGTTCTAGCGATAGAAGGACTGGTTTTTATTACTTCTTCAGCCAGATTTGATTTGGTTGGTGGCGCCAGTGGTTGCAGAATGGTCCAGTGAGTTGGGTGGTTGCTTGTGGGATTGGTATCATGTGGTGATGGAAAAATTTTGTTGCTCAAGGCATTTTGCAGGTCTGTTCAGTTTGATTTGCATGGTAAATTTATGATCTTCCTATCCTTCTCAGAGATTCTTCTCAAGTGTGAAGATCATCCTTGGTCTGATAGACATGTGCTTGGTTTTCCCTCCAAGAGTTTTTAAATTTTGATGTATTTCTGGTTGGTTGAGGTGGGTGAAACTTTGACCCTAGTCATCTGTAGCTTGTTGCAACCTCTTTTGGGTTTCCAAGATGACTAGGGGGGTATAAATAGTTGAAATTTTGACTTTGTAAGGGTTCCAGCTTAGAGTTCCTTTCTGGTTCTAGTGAAGGGTCATTTTCCTGTAGATATTTCTCCTTTTCTCTGCATATAGGGTGTTCTTCTTTCCCTTGCTAGTTCAGAGAATACAATGCATATTGTAATAGACTTGTTTTATGTATGAGAATTTAATATACTCTTATTGTTACCAAGCTATCCCCATTTGGATTCTGAATTCATTAATCATACATCAAGGGTGTTTGATTTTTCTATTTGCATTGCCTAAGTGTTTGCAAGTGGAGTTTTCTTCGCAGAGATAACTGGTTCAGGGTTAGTATTCACATATGTATGAGCTGAGGTGTCAAAGATATGTCATGCTTGTCTTCCAGTGGATGCTGGTCAATGTATTACCTGTTTATAGGTCTCTTCTAAAGGGAGGGTTAAAATCCTTTAGGTGGGTAATAACATACTTGGATACACAGGTGGGTTGTTAAGTTGAGGTTTGGTCATGGTGTGTGATTGATGTTAGGCATCAACACATTGAGTATATTGTTTTCTTGTTTCATAGCTATCCCTTGCAATACTATATTTGACTCTATGGCCCAATGGACAAGGCACTGGTCTATGAGAGACTTAGGGCATCTCAGGGGTCCTTTCAATCTATTCAAATCATTTTCATTCAGTTCCACCCTTTCCCTTTCTTGTTGTTAGTGTAGGTCTAGTTTTCATACTCATTCCATGAAAGTAGGGCTATTGCATGAGATATTGGTTTCATTGAGGTACAGGATACCTATAAGAGTTTGAGAACCATTCCACAGTCAATTACCTATGGGCCTGTAGTGTGACACAAGTTGTATGAGTGTGCAGATGAGGTATACCTGCTTGAGTGATGTGGAGCTCAAAGTGTAGAAGTATCTCTCTTTGATCCTTGTTAGTTGGCCTTTTTCCTTGTCAGATTTGGAGTGTTGAGTGAATGTGACATTAGCCCTGTCAATCCTTATGTCAATCTGACCTTTGGGGAAAAAGAACACCAACATGGCATTGATGGAAACTCAAGCAATATGAAGTACACCATACATGTACCAAACATGTATTCTACAACTTTGTAAATAAATGTTGTAGATCGATAAGCTCTCCCTAGCTTAATATGTTTAATCACTACATTACATAATAGCATTTCAATGCACAGACTATCTTTTGTAGATATGATCTTTAGCAGCTCTCAGGTTCCTTCTATTTTTCTCCCTTAGTCTTTTCAGATTGTCTCTCCCTTAGATAGATGTTCTAGTATTCTCCTTGGTTATCATATTGTTTATCTCTCCCTTTGATAAAAATGCCAAAGAAAAACATAAACCATATAGCTCTTGTAGTAGCCAATTAACTCACCGGTGTCCTGTGCATTTACTGTATCTCTGTATACTGATTATGCCACTAGTTTCTCAAATCTTTCACAACCTTAGATAGAAATCCAAAGTGTGAACTATGCTGCATCAACATGAATGATCTTCTAATAAGATTAGGCTGATGCAACCTCTAGATCACATTAGTGACCGATAGACAGGGGACGAACCCCAAGTATAGTCCTCAAGTATTCAAATGTATCTTTCGGTAGAGGCTTTGTAAATATCTCAACAAGTTTCTCTTTAGATGTAACAAATTCAAGCTTCACATGCTTCTCCTGTACTTGTTCTCTTAAGTAGTGATACTTGATAGATATGTGTGTTGTTTTAGTCTACATCATTGGATTCTTTGAAATGTTTATAGCACTAGTGTTATCACAGTATATAATCACTGGCTCAGTGATTACCTCATTTATTCCTTCTAACACTTTCTTAATATAAGAAATATTTGAATAGTTTGTAGCAACAACAACATACTCTGCTTTGGCTGTAGACTGGGAAACACAAGACTGCTTCTTACTTGTCCAGGTAACAAGTCTTTCATCGAAGAAAAATGCTCCTCCGATTGTGCTTTTTCTGTCATCCACATTTCCAGCCCAATCAGCGTTGGTGTATACTTTAAGTTCAAAATTTCCATCCTTAAGATACCATAATCCATAATCCTTTGTTTTCTTTAGGTATCTTAAGATTCTCTTTGTAGCAATCATGTGTGACTCCCTAGGATTTGTAGAAAATCTTGCAACAATCCCCATAGCATGTGCTATATCTGGTCTACTATGTACTACATACATCAACTTACCAATCATTGATTGGTACAATGTCTGGTTCACCTCTATAGTTTCATCATCTTTAGTCAATTTTCAGCTTGTGACCATTGGTGTTCCAACTAGTTTAGCATCTTCCATGCCAAATATTTTCAGTACTTCCTTTATATATTTGGATTGTGTGATGAATATCCCATCATTCTGTTGAATAACCTACAGTCCTAGAAAGAACTTAATCTCTCCAAACATAGACATTTCAAACTCTTTTCTCATCTCATCAAAAAATTATTTACATATGTGATCTTGTCCTCCAAAGATAATATCATCCACAAATATTTCAACAATTAGAATAGTATCATCAGTATCTCCTTTCATATACAAATTGTTGTTGTCACTAGTTCTAAAAAATCCAATACTTAACAAATAAGTATGCAACCTTTCATATCAAGCTCTCGATGCTTGCTTCAAACCATACAAAGCTTTATGTAATCTACATACCATGTCTTTCTTGTTTAGATCAATGAACCCTTCTAGTTGTTCTATGTAGACTTCTTCTTCAAGTATCCCAGTCAGAAATGCAGACTTAACGTCTATTTGATAAAATTTAAATTTATTATTTATTGCATAAGAAAGTAACATTCAAACTTCTTCTAGTCTAGCAACAGGTGCAAAGGTCTCATCATAGTCAATTCATTCCTCCTGTGCATACCCCTTGCAAACTAGTATGGCTTTATTCCTTGTAACCTCTCTATTTTCATTCAGCTTGTTTCTGAAGATCCACTTAGTACCGATAACATTCTTATCCTTAGGTCTAGGTACTAAGGTCCATGTCTTGTTTTTCTCTATTTGTTCAATCTCTTCATTCATTGCATTTATCCACTCTTCATTCTCCAATGCAACTTTAACATTTTTCGACTCATATTCACAAACTAAGCATGTACATTGTCTTAACTTACTTCTCGTTTGTATGCCAGCTTGCTTGTCACCAATAATTTGGTTATCAAGATGATGTCTTATGACAAATCTTGCCAATGTCTGATCTCTTCTTTCTTGTTCATCCTGTTCAGGTTCATTTTCCTACTCAGTAGGTCCTTCCTGTTCGTCAGTTTCTCTTTCATGTTCCTCGGTGTTGTTTTCCTGCTGACCAATTGTCTCTATCTGCGGCTTCGATAGTTACTCTGGATGCTCAATGTATGTGAATCTACCATAGTCTTCTGATTCCTTTGTGCTTTCTTCTGCATTCTTGTCATCAAACTCATCAACCTTGACATTAGCACTTTCTATCATTTTATTTGTGACTTTATTTAGACACTTATATGCTTTACTTTTAGTGGAATATCCATGAAATATCCCTTCATCACCTTTTGAGTCAAAATTTCCATTTCTTTCATCTTTCAAAATAAAGCATTTACTTCCAAAAATTATGAAATAACTTACAGTGGGTTTGTGTTTGGAAACCATAACTCATAGGGTGTTTTGTTAGTGTCTTTCAACTGTACTTGGTTCAAAACATAAACAGCTGTGCTAACTGCCTCTCTCAATTATGTCTGAGAAACATGTTTCTCTATCATCAGTGTTCTTGCATAGTCAACTATTGACCTATTCCTCCTTTCAGCAATTCCATTCTGCTGAGGTGTTCTCGATGCAGAGACCTATCTTTTTATACCATGCTCATTACAAAAGTTAGTAAATTCATCATAAATAAATTCACCACCTCTGTTAGATCTTAAGCATTTCAATTCTTTATCAGTCTCTTTCTCTACTTTTTCTTTAGACCACTTGAACATCTTAAATGCCTCTAATTTTTCTTTCAAGAACATGATAGTCATCAATCTAATATAATCATCAACAAAAAGAATGAAATATCTATCACCATAATAACTCTTTGTTCTCATGGGACCACATAGGTCGATGTGAACCAACTCAAGTATTTTTTTTGTTGAATAATCTTTTCTTTTGAAACTAGATTTTGTCATTTTACCTTTCTGACACTCATGACACATAACATGATCAGGTTTAGATAAGTTAGGCAGACCTCTAACCTTTTTCCTTTTTACTAATTTTAATCATGTTATCAAAGTTCACATGACATAACCTTTTATGCCATAACCAAGCATCTTTATTTCTCATCATTAAACAAGAAGACTCTACATTATCAAGATAAAACAAGTTATCTTTCGATTGTGCTCCTGTTCCAACAAGTCTTCCTCCATCATCAAATATTTTTTACTTTCGTTCTCTCAAAAGCTACTCGGTGACCTGAATTGTTCAGCTGTGCCACACTTAACAAATTATAGTTTAGTCCTTCTACCCAATAAGCATTATCCCATTGGATTCTATCATTTATCATTAATGATCCCTTTCCTCTAACCATACAAGGTGTATCATTACCCAGTTTTACAAATCCTCCATTATATTGCTCAAGATGATTAAATTTTTCTTCATCACCAGTCATGTGATGTGTACAGCCACTATCTATGATCCATGTATCATTTTTATTAACTTTAGAAATAAGTTTTGTTTCTACATACCTTTCTTCTTTCTCAGAATCATCCTTCATAGCAACAAATACTACCCCTACATCATCATCTGAATCAAAATTTGATTTATTTTCTTCTGCAATGTAACATACCTTTTTGCCTTTATCATTATTGTCTTAGTTGTCTCTGTTGTAGTGTCGGTAACTTTTGTTTCCTCTTCTCCCATAGCTTCCTTCACCAGATTGGTCCTTATTTCTATCATGTTCCTTCCTGTTTGGACATCTAGCAGCAATATGACCAACTTCTTTGTAGTTAAAACATGCTAAAGGTAATTTGCCTCTATATCTACCTTTTCCTTTAGGCAATCTCCTGGCCATGAGATCTTCAAGCTCATCAAGTTCATCATCAATATTTCTATCACTATCATCCTTATTATTTCTACTACTAGACTTACCAATCTTTAGAGAAGTCATAAAAGTAGATTCAACAGTCAGTACAACACTATTATCATAGTTGTTCAGTTCAAAAGTTGTTAGCTTTCCAATCAGATTATCAAGAGTGAGAGTATTGTTAGGTGCTGACCTATTTTCATGAATTGTAGATATTTTGATGGCATAAATAGGCAATAAAGTCCTTAGAATTTTTCTTACCACAGTGTCTTCATCAATAACACCATCAGATGCTCTGATAGCATGAACTACCTCCTTTATTCTGTTTGTGTACTGCATAATGTTTTCTCCTTCTTTCATCTGAACATATCATCAAATCTTCCTCTTAAACTTTCAGCTCTAGCTCGCTTGACATTTGTATCACCACTATAAACTTGAGCAAGTTTATCCCACATATCTTTAGCTGTAGTGCAATCTTTAATATCTTCAAACTTGGCATCTATTAGAGCAGCAAAAATTTCCATCATAGTAATGTTATGCTCATGTATATCTCTTAGTTGATCAAGATTCAAAGGTCTAGTGGGAGGTGAAATGTAGCCATTCTCTAATAGTGTGAGGGAAGAATTCCCAATTCCAGATATATGTCGTTTCATTTGGCTTTGCCATATTGTAAAGTTGTCCTTGTTCAGCTGTGGCACATCCCTCTAATACATTTTGTCATCTTTATGCTGAAGTCCTTCAAACTCTATTCCAAGAAACCAATACACTCTGATACTAATTGTTAGAATAACTAAGAGGGGGGTGAATCAGTTATCCACTGTCCCAAATACAAAATGTATATCCAAAAATAAGTTAAATAAATTTTTGTAGCTCGATAGCATAGAATAGTAAACTATCCGTGCTTTTATCGATTACCAGTTAATAACTTATAATAACTACTGATCAAATCTAATATGCAACATGTAAAGTATGATATCCAACAATCATCACAATCAACACCTAACACAAGAGATTTAACGTGGAAACCCTGCAAAGGGAAAAACCACCTGGGACTGACAACCCAAAAATTGTTCACTCTTCTGATGTTAGGTCAGTGAAGACCCAACCCTGTTAAAGATTACAAAACACACTGTAAGGTGTGATCTTGTTAGAGGATTTAACACTAACCTTTATCATCCAACCAACATTCACTATGTGGTTGACAGGATAACAAATGTAAATTCTATGAATGACATTACAAGACTTTCTAGTCTACTCTGTTAAGAGATTCATCTGATTAAAATGGTTAAACTATAATAGTAGTTGATATGATTACAATACAACTTGATTTGTAGATGTATAGATCTATATTATGCTCATTCAAATCTCTGATCAATATATCAATTTTGTTCAACAATATTCAGTAACTTACTGTCTCTTGGTTATAGCTTTCTGATGCTCAGTAATCTCTGCAGTTTGGTTCTCCTTAACTAGTTTGAACAGGCATGCATGAAGCTTTTTCACATGATATCTCTACACTATTCTTTCCTCTGGTATAAGTTTCATAATGAAACCCTATCTCTTAAATAGACAAGTAAACCATTTTCCTTTCATCTATCTGATTTTTCCGCTTAATCTCCATTGCTGATTTTGCCTCTTAAACCTTCCTCGGCTGATCTATCAGTAACACGTTTCAATTATGTCCTTTAGATCTTCCTTGAATTTTTCTAGCCATTCTTCTTATAAATTTTTTTATCTTTTCACTCTGTGATCATACACTTTATAGCTCATCAACTTCTGTCAGCTAAACTAATCATTTAGTTCCTCTGTTAATTCTCAGTTAACAAAGAAATGCATCGATGAACACAAGCTCGGTTTATACTGTGCTCGATATACACTACACTGCTCGGTGTATACTAGAATGCTTCATTAACCGACAATACTGCTTTGTAAAAATTTTCTCCCAACTTCATAACAGACTAATGCAACATAATCAAGTCAACAATATGAAGTCATAGACTCATCAATAAGTTACCAAGAGTATTCCTTATCTTCATCTATCATATCTATCTTCCTCCATGTAGATATCTTGGTTCTTCATCTTTCTCTTCTCTTCTAAAGATGTGTTAGATGTTTGCAACTCCATGATAAGTACTATCAAAACTATTTGACATCAATGACAACATAAAACTGACTCAATTATCGTACATAACAGTTCAGTGCTCGGTGATCTCTAATCACTTGAAGTTCTTCAATCAGGTTCTCAATCAGTCGTAGTTCATCACCAAGTTCATATTTGACATTACTATTTCTATTTCAAGTTGCACACTTACATCATTATCCAACATGAAATGAGATACTTTAAAGTTGAGATCAGACACTTCCAAAAGATTCTTTTTTAGTATAGAATTTTTAATTCTACAAAATGAATGAGAGAAAAATGATCATAAACAATAAACACACATAATTTTGGAAATTCCACAATCATTCATTTTTTAAATCTAGAACAAACGTAAAAGGGGGTGATACGATGGCACCTTAACAATAATTCCAACATCATCCACTTTTGGCTCCTATGATTCAATCTAGAATTAGAAGTCAAGTTGGAATTAAGGTTTTGTTTTGACGAATGATATTATTGAAAGGATTTTCTTACTCATTCAAAGTCTAAATCTCTGATTGAGTTAGAGAATATGTGCAGAAGACACAAAAATCATACCTAACATTGCAGAAGCCTAAAGCTCAATCAAGGATGAAACTATGAACACTTCATGATATATCAATATTAGAAAAACATTTCTCCATCCATTCTTCTACACATCGTCCCTACAATAATTTCAAGCTACTGAATCAACCATCACTAACTTTTATTCGATGGTAAGCACTAAGATACACACACAATATTAAAGTAACATTTGGCTTATAAATTCCATAGAAAATGCTATGTAGTATAGTGGGAATCACACATTAAATTTAAAAATATGGAATATTTTCATATCTTGTTCATTTAGAATATTATTTTTGTATTTTTCATGAAGGTAGTTGAATAGTCAAAAGAATCCAACTTAACCAACAAATCAAAAAAGATAAAAAATCAAAATTGCACACCACATCATATTTAAGGTTCCCACAATCCACCTAACTTAAACAAAATCAATGGGCTTCCAAGGTGGTCCCACAATAGTGAGTCCCACTTTTTGGCCAACTTTGACACAAAGATCAACATTCTGAGAAAAAACTTCACTTTTGAACACCTGTTGCCGCAAAACTATTAGGAATTTGATGATGATGTAAACTAGAGTCTTTTAGAATTTTCTTTCTAGTTTCTAAATATATTTTAAAAAAAACATATATAGTTTAAATTCATTTTTCCTTCTCCTTTGAAAAGTGGTTTTTGTGAAAAAACTATGTTTTTAAGGAGTTATTGTTACTTGGATCAGCATAATTTTTTTTTAAAAAGTATGATAACGATGTAATTTTTTCGATATTATATTAGTAACTTCAATATCTAAAGAATGCAATTGGTTTTATTCATTTTGGGTCAATATTTCATAGTTTATTAAATTCTAAAGTGACAGTAACTATAATTTCGACATAAGGTCACTTGGATCGCTCTAACTTGATCTGTGTATATTGAAATTCATTTTTTCTTTTTTTCATAGAAAGGTAACAAAAATATGCTTTTCCTACATATTTTTTATAATTTACTATTTTTCCTGAAGTCATGAAGAGATAGGTTGTTGAATGACCAAACAACCTATGTTTAGTTAAAGTAATATTTAAAAGTGATAATGAACTCAATATGTATTAAAATTATATTTGTTAGAAATCTTGTTCTGAATAGCATCGTGATGAAGGGTGCTCCCCTTAGTACCACAAACACATAACAGAAATAGAGAAACAACAACAATAATATGCAAGAATAGAAAATTGGCTTCTTATTATCTCCACAAATGTGGAATTACAAACTTTCAGAATTACAATATGCAAAGCCACATGGGCATTCCCTTACAATATTCTGTAGGAAAAATCCTCGAATCAATACCCAGATCTACTACCCAGAACTGCCCTAGACAACACTACGGGCCTTCTTTATATAGGCAATTTCCACCGCTCGAGAAGGTTCCAAAAATTTAGCCCTAAGGGCTGACCCAACTTAGAATTATTTTATTTTTCAATTTATTACATCAAAGTCAGCTCAAAATAACTTTTGAAACCTGGACAAAAATTTTGAAGGAAAATTATTTTCTGCCATTTTAGGTGGTCTGACTTCCGGAGACCATAAGTCATCACCAGTTGACCCGATTGACTATTATAACCCCATTTCAGAAATGCCACGAAGCGCTCTACAGGCTTGACCAATGCAAAGCGCCCATCACCTAATTTTTTGACCTCATCTGGGGCCTTTAAAGCCTTCAAAACTAAGTTCAAAGTTTCTGTACCCTGCTGCCAATACCGAAAATCTTCAATATCTTCAAAACTAGACCTGATCTAGCCATGAAACTTTGCCGGCAGGCTGATATGACTGAGATGAACCTCCACATGTAAAATTAGAACATTCTGAGATTGTAAGGCCAACTACTAAAAATAGCAAGTTTCCATAAATAACAGCGCTGCACAAGATAGCCCTTATTGAATACAAAAATAGAAATATTTTTGGGTGATGCAAGATTGCCCTTACACCCAGGATGATCCTGCATCAGACACCCGGGGTAATTTGAGAAGTGACCCTATCACGACTCAGGTGTGCAGAGGAAAACCAAGATGGTTAACCTCCTCCTTTGTTAGCCATGATGAATCTTCTATAGGTTGTCCTTTCCATTTGACCAAATACTCTTCATATGTCCTATTCCTTGTGATTCTGCCAACATGACTGTCCAGTATGTTTTCAATCTCCTTGATATCTGAACTAGTTGCTGCAATACTCCACTGTGCTGCTGCAACCTCATCTTCAACACCTCCTTCATGATACTTTGTCAAATCTGAAATGTTAAACACTGGTGAAATATTTAGCTCAGTAGGCAATTCTACCTCATATGCATTTCCTGAATCATGCTTCTTTAGTATTGTACATGGTCCAAACTTCTTCATTTTCAACTTGTTATATGTACCAATCAGAAATCGCTCCTTCCACAAATGAACCATGACTTCATCCCCAACTTGAAATTCCTTATGCCTCCTTTTCTCATCCGCCTTAGTCTTATACTGCGCATTCATCTTGGTAATATGCTTCCTCACCTCCTCATGGATGTTCTTCAAGTGTTCTGCAAAATCTTCAGCTTCAACACTACTTATTTCTCCTTTATCTATCTTTCTCAACTTAGATGCATTCCTTGGACTACTTCCATATACAATCTAGAATGGTGATTTACCTGTGCTCTTGTTGACAGAATTATTGTATGCAAATTCTACCTATGGTAAAATCAAATCCCATCCTGTTGGCTTATCTCCAACCAAGCATCTCAGCAAATTTCCCAAACTTCTATTCACCATCTCTGTCTGTCCATCAGTCTGTGGATGATGTGATGAATTGAACTTCAAATCTATCTTCAACTTCTTCCACAATGTATGCCAGAAATATCCAACAAACTTAGTGTCTCTATCTGAAACTATGGTCTTTGGCAAACCATGTAGTCTCACTACTTTTCTGAAAAACAATTCTGCTACATGAACAACATCATTAGTCTTCTTACAGGGAATGAAATGTGTCATCTTCAAAAATCTGTCAACTACTACAAAAATTAAATCGTGTCCCCGCTGAGTCCTTGGTAAACCAAGAACAAAGTCCATACTGATATCCTCCCAAGGCTTCTCTAGTACAGGTAATGGCTGATATAACCTTGTATTCTGCTTCACTCCCTTCACCATCTGACATACTCTGCAACTCTGTACAAACTTTTTCACATCTTGCTGCAACTATGGCCAATAATAATTCTCACCAACCAAAGAAAGGGTTTTATCATGACCAAAATGTCCAGCCAATCCTCCACTATGCTTCTCTTTGATGAGATTCTCCCTCATAGAATTTCATGGAATGCACAACTGACTCCCTCTGAATAGCATATCATCTTGGATGATAAAATCTAGCCATTTCATCCTATCTAGAGTAACAGGTTCTTTACAAGCTTTCCAAGCTCCACCAAAATCAGGATCCTTTGGATACAAATTCTTGAGTTCCTTGAACTCAACCACCTCAATTTGTATCTCTGTTAGCAATAGTTGCCTTCTGCTAAGAGCATCTGCAACCCTGTTAGACTTTCCACTTCTGTGTTTCAAAACAAATGTATAACTCTGCAAAAACTCAACCCATTTCAAATACCTCTGATTCAACTTTCCCTAACTATTCAAATATTGCAAAGCTTGATGATTAGTATACAAAACAAACTCCTTAGGAAGCAGATAGTGTCTCCACTTTTTCAATGCCTGAACTATAGCATAAAATTCTTGATCATAAACAAAATACTTCCTCTTGGCATCATTTAACTTCTCACTGAAATAAGCAACTAGTTTACCTTCTTGGCTCATAACAGCTCCTATTACGGTACCACTAGCATCACAATCTACTTGAAACACCTTATTAAAATCTGAAAGTGCTAAAATAGGTTGTTCTATAACTTTTTGTTTCAACAATTGAAAACTCTTTTCTGCCCCATTAGTCCACTTAAACTCTTTTCTATCTCCTCTCATTATTTCAGTCAAGGGACCACAAATACTGCTAAAATTTCTGATAAATTTTCTGTAAAAACTAGCCAAACCATGAAAAGATCTTACCTCAGTAGCACTCCTTGGAGTAGGCCATTCAAGGATAGCATGTACCTTCTCTGGGTCCATTTTTAGACCTTCTGCTGAAACTACAAATCTCAAATACACTAACTCTTTCTTCACAAAACTGCACTTCTTCAAATTAATCAACAATTTTTCATCTCTTAGCTTCTCAAACACCATACGAATATGCATCATATGCTCCTCCAATGTCTTGCTAAAGATCAAAATATCATCTAGGTAAACAATGACAAACTTACCCAAAAATTCCTTCAGAACCTCGTTCATGAGCTGCATGAAAGTGCTTGGTGCATTGGTTAGCCCAAAAGGCATGACTAACCACTCATACAGTCCTTCCTTTGTCTTGAAGGCAGTCTTCCATTCATCTCTTTCTCTGATCCGAATCTGGTGATATCCACTCTTCAGATCTATCTTTGAGAAATACACAGCTCCACTCAAACAGTTCATAATATCATTCATTCGTGGCAATGGAAACTTATACTTGATTATGATCTTATTTATTGCTCTGGAATCTATACACATCCTCCATTCTCCATTCTTCTTTGGTGCTAATACTGCTAGTACAGCACAGGGACTCAGACTCTCTCGAATCAACCCCTTCTGCAATAACTCATGTACTTGTCTATTCAACTCTTCACTTTTCGCTGGTGTCATTCTGTGTGCTACCTTGTTTGGAAAACTAGCTCCTGGAATCAAATCCATCTGATGACTAATCTTCCTTACCGGTGGTAATCCATCAGGTACATTATCAGATACAATATCCTGAAACTCATTCAACAAATCTGCAACCTCTACAGGTACATCCTCTACTTCCTCTTTACCAGCTTTTAGAATTAAAGAAAAATACACATGCTCATGCCTCATACCATCTAGGAATTTTTTTCCATCAACAAAAGTTATTCTTGCATTACCACATACCTTTTCTTCAGTCTCCTTTAATGGCTTTAGCTTATGTCGCACTCCATCCTTTGTCAGGGAATAGGTATTCGCATGACCATCATGTACAACACATCTGTCAAACTACCACGGTCTACCCAACAACATATGACATGCATCCATAGATATTATATCATATAGTACCTCATCTTGGTACCTACCAATCTTGAACTTTACCAGGCACTGTTCACTGACCATGACCTTGTGGTCATCCTGCACCTAGGCAATCTGATATGGATGTGGGTGTTTCTATCTCTTGAGCTTCAACTTTGTCACCATCTCTTCTGACACCAAATTTTTAGTGCTTCCACTATTGATAATCACATCATAGCATTTACCTTCACACTTGCATCTAGTGTGAAACAAGCTCCTCCTTTGTTCAGGTTCATTCTCACCACTCAGCAGGACTCTTCTGTTAATTAGAGTTTCTCCTCTTTCAGCATCTTCAGAATTTGATGATCTGGCATCTTCATCTACATGTGCAACTCTGGCTTGGCCTTCATTTCTCCTATCTATTCTACCTTGGTGCTGAGGACATTCAAATGCCCTATGACCTTCTTCTCCATAGTGAAAACATGTTCCACAGAAGCCTCCTCTTCCAGATCCTTGTCCTCTTCCTCTTCCTCTCTGATCTCTATTATTCTGATCTTGGAAATGATTGAAATTGTTTCCTCTCTAATTCTGGCTGCTACTGGCCTCATCCTTCTTTTTCAAATCTTCATTTTGGCCACCATATGACCGTCCACTAGATCTTCCACCATGACCTCTTCCATTTTGTCTGCTCTCAAACTTCTTGTTCATCTTTTCCTCTACTTTTAGGGAAAATTGGTATGCCTACTCAATACTATTCATTCAAACCAGATTCAACTCCTCCTGAATACTTGGCCTTAACCCATTAAGATATCGAGCAACTTTCTCTCTTTCAGCTTCTGCATGGCCTATTTTGATGAGGAGTCGATAGAACTCCTCTGTATACTCTTGAACAGATCTTCTTGCTTGCTTCAAACTTTGCATTTTATTTAGTAGGTCAAGCTCATAATCAACAGGAATGAACTGTCGCTTCAATTTATCCACCATCTGATCCCATCTTGTGATTTTATCTTTCCCTCTTCTATTTCGCTCCAATTGAATCTCTTGCCACTAGATCTTTGCATGACCTTTCAGTCTGGCCTTCGCAAATTTGACCCTATCAGGATCCTCAACATCTTCATACTCAAAATATTCCTCACATTCATTGATCCAGTCAATCAATTCCTTTAGGTTAAGATTTCCAGAAAATTTAGGAACCTCAATCTTAGGTCTTTTCCCAATCTTGGAAATCACCCGAAAAAGTCTTTCTTCCTCCTGATTCACAACTTCAGCTTCTCCTTCTTGATATTCTTCTTCGGCTTCATCCTCGCTTTCATCTCTGACATTAAGATTTATTCCTCTGCGAATCTCTTCTTGCAATGCTCGCACTTGTCTTTGTAGCTCTCTAGCCTCAGGTGTCACAGGACCATCTCTTCCGCCACATTCTCTTCGTGGAGGCATTTTCACGATACGCGCTGAAACTCTAACCATGGTCCTAGTGCAAACTGCCTCACAGTCGGCGATCTGTTTGCACACTCAAGAACTCCTGCTTTGATACCACTTGATGAAGGGTGCTCCCCTTAGTACCACAAACACATAACAGAAATAGAGAAACAACAACAATAATATGCAAGAATAGAAAATTGGCTTCTTATTATCTCCACAAATGTAGAATTACAAACTTTCAGAATTACAATATGCAAAGCCACATGGGCATTCCCTTACAATATTCTATAGGAAAAATCCTCAAATCAATACCCAGAACTGCCCTAGACAACACTACAGGCCTTCTTTATATAGGCAATTTCCACCGCCCGAGAAGGTTCCAGAAATTTAGCCCTAAGGGCTGACCCAACTTAGAATTATTTTATTTTTCAATTTATTACATCAAAGTCGGGTGAAAATAACTTTTGAAACTTGAACAGAAATTTTGAAGGAAAATTATTTTCTGCCATTTCAAGTGGCCTGACTTCTGGAGACCATAAGTCATCACTAGTTGACCCGATTGACTATTATAACCCCATTTCAGAAATGCCACGAAGGGCTCTACAGGCTTGACCAATGCAAAGCACCCGTCACCCAATTTTTTGACCTCATCCGGGGCCTCTAAAGCCTTCAAAACTGAGTTCAAAGTTTCTGTACGTTGCTGCCAATACCGAAAATCTTCAATATCTTCAAAACTAGACCTGATCTAGCCATGAAACTTTTTCGGTAGGCTGATATGACTGAGATGAACCTCCACATGTAAAATCAGAACATTCTGAGATCGTAAGGCCAACTACTAAAAATAGCAAGTTTCTATAAATAGCAGCTCTGCACAAGATAGCCCTTATTGAATACAAAAATAGAAATATTTTTGGGTGATGCAAGATTGCCCTTACACCCAGGATGCTCCTACATCACATCATTTGACATCACATGTTTGAAAAAATCATCTTGTTTGGTCCTTGTTACAGGCCTCGAAAGACCATTTTTTTGAAGTTCACTTATTTTCTGAGCGAAAAATTTCAGTTTTGGGGTCTTCACGTGAAGACCTCCTTCGCACGAAGACCCTTGAGGGGCTTCGTGCAAAGACCCTTTGCATGAATCCTCTCAAGTGAAAAGTCCAACAAACAACACCCTGCTGGATTTTTTTGTTTAGGTACTTTGTGCGAAGTATGTACTTCAAGCGAAGTCGACAAGTGAGTTTATTTTGTAAAAAAAAATTAGAATGGTATAAAACTAAAACATTTTGTTTCTATTTTATACCGAATTGCAATTAATAAAAATTTGCATTTTCTATTATTGAAGGAATTTTTTGGAGGAGGATTGCTATTTATATTTTTTCAAAGACATAATTTTGGAGAGGAGAAATATTAGATTAAATTATTTTTTGAAGAAGAGAATTTTTATTGACGATCTTGTGGAAGACATTTTTTGGAGCTTGAAGAAATGGGGAACAAGAAGGGAAGACAAAGTAAATATTCTAAAAAAAGGTCACCCAGTACTGAACAAAGAAATTGTGAAGCTGCATTGACATATTATCATAAAACTAAGAAGCTAAAAGACAAGCTAAAGTAGGAGGGTCAAGTCAAGTCGAAGAATTTCACATTGAAAAAAGGTCAGGATCACTCCCTACAGAAGCTAAAAAAATTGATGTTGGAGAAGGGTCAAGATCACGTGCTCCTACTAGTATGGATGAACTTTTAAATTTAGCTCAAACTATAAAGAGAAATATTAATTATAAAAACTTAGATCATTTACTTACAATAGATGTGGAGAATTTGATATCACTCGCTAATGTTCAACCCTTAAGTCTTGCTAAGAAGAGATCAATGATTATGATAGAAAGAAAATTATTGGGTAAATTTGATAATTTTGAAACAGTTGAACAAGCTCAATTTCTTTTAGTTGTAATTATAAACAAAAATTTGGAAGGGGCATTAAAATTATTGGGTATAGATACATCATCAAAGAAGAGAAAATTTGTTGACATGCAAATTGATATGATTAAAAATCTTAGGAAAGGTTTGAACCAGCTAGGGAAGTGATCTCGAACTAAAGATAAGACCATTACAAGAAAAGTTATGTTGACATCCATTGTAGGTAACACTATGGGATGAAAAAGACATATCTTCATTTTCATCTCAGTTTGGTTTTAATAGGAAAACAATATCACGATATGTTAATAAGACAATACTTTTGGATGATAGCACCTTGGAAGGCAATTGGAAAATCATGTGTAGAGCTCCTTGTTCTAATAGGATTCATGAAGGAATAAAAAATTTGGTCACATCATTTTGGAATGATAATACATGTCCTTCATCAAACACTAGAGATGTTATTAGACATAGAATTTTAGCTAAACAATATGAATATCATACGAAACATTGGTTGGACACAACAGAACATGAAATGTATGTGTCATTTTGTAGTTCTAATCCTAATATAAAGATTGGGTAAACATTGTTTGAAAGATTGAATCCATATTATATCAAGACAAACAAAGTGTTTGAAACTTGTTGTTGTTACCATATTGAATTTGATCTCCACTATCAGGTTTTTTGAAAGTTTGTAGAAGACAATTATGGTTTTGAAAATGCTCCTCCTACTAGACGAAGTGAGTTCATCTCTTTTTCCTTTGAAAAATAAAAATATTGATGTAACTGTTACACACTAAGTTTGTGCCTTTGTTTCAAGCTCTCTTGGTCTTGATAACTCAGTATAACATGAGAATCATCTCAAGGTTGTGGGACCTTTGCTAACCGAGACGAGACCTCCAAGTTCTAGGTTGGTTCCTCTTGGATTATCACCTTAGTTCGCTCTTAAATATGAAATTAAATCTTTTGAGGGAAAGGGATAGGAGTGCATGAAATGGAAATAATAGAAAAGCAAACTACCTACTAGGTGATGCACTGAAATTAGGGTTTGGATCTCAGTATAGAGGAATGAGATCAATGGAGGAATCAGGTCTAATAAGTCACCCCTCACAAGATAGGCTTGCATAAGTATTTCATAGGAAGGCCTGAACAGAAGACTCAACCTATGACCTACAAAGAAACATCCAACTCTACAACTAGGTGTAGGAATGAGACAAGACTGCTAGGGGCTGTAGCATACCCACAAAACATCTAAATCAGATCAGACATAGTAACACACAAAATCATAGAAAGTGAGAGGGACCAGGAACCCCAATTTCTATTGACAGCATTCATAAAATTCAATCCAATAAGAGATAACTCACATAAGAAGTCATGAGGACAACGAGAGTGTCACAAAATGCTTTTCCATATCTGAATTATCAATGGGAGATTACAAAGAGTAGAAAACTAGAGGATAGAAAAGTGTCTCAGATAGCTTTCTAGGAAAGAAACTTTCCTTTTTACAAAATGTGAACTCTAACCACTAAGGCTCCAAAAAATAATTATATACATCCTCCACTACATGCAGGAAGGAGTCCAAAATTCTAACTAGGGGGTACAAATTAAACAATAAAATAATCATCCCCAGGGTACTGATTAACCAAATCTGATCATGAATACACTTTTGCAACATCTCAACTGATTAGATAAATGACTCTGTACCAAAATCCGTCACCAAACTGCCCGTGGACAAGCCACCTTGATCTGCCAACCCACCTGCAACTCCACTAAGCCATTAAGGCTCCAAACTTGATCTTCACAAGAATTTGAAATTTGAAGTACAAGAGACCACAGGTGGCGCCAACCTCATAATTACTCCTTCACTGCAAGAACATCGCACTGTACTTTATAAAATCCATGGCACCGAGGACCAGATCATCCATCATCACCTTCACAACCAGAAAAATGTCCTTAGAAATCAATTCTGAGCTACCCCGCCACTTCATAACGTCCTCTACAGAAGAAAGCCCACCAAAAAGTCACACTGCTTGAATTTGAACGTTGGTCACATGATCGCATGAGCCCAAAAGGCTTCATGCGACCATGCGACAAGCCTTTAGAATCTTCTCGTTTGTGCACTTGCTTTACACCTGGGGCTCAAGATCACATTGTAATTTAACCACAAGCTTCACCTCCAGTTCAACATTTTCTTAGTCGCAGAGTTGCTTCAACCTTCTCTTAACTCTGGTTACATCCGGTGACCACGCGAAATCCTTTATCTGCACAACTGTGCACTTGCTTTACCAACCCCGGGCCCACCTTGACTGAGATTCAAATCTAACAGCGGGCACAAGATCTCATGGGGTCAGAAGATTCCATGAGATCTTACGACCACCATAGATCTCTTTCTACTTCCACCTCACTGAAATCTGGACCCACAACAAATGCTTAAACACTGGAAGATTAGATGACATTGCATAATTGCATGGGATCTTCTGATCCCATGTGGTTATGCGACCACCGTAGATCTTGGACAAGCTAGCATCCCCATAGAACTACTGACCATCAGACCCACCGATGGCCTTATCATCACCCAGTCGGCCACTAAAAAATGGACATGTCACCACCGGAGGACCCACCAGCAGCTGTCGAAGACCCCTTGACCGTTGACCACTTGTCGTATGATCGCATGCAGCTAGGAAGGCCTATGCGATCATGTGACCAACCACATTCTTCTTGGGACCGTGAACTGAAGGCAGTAACATGAAAAGCTGGGGGCACATGGAGGCAAACCCTTTAGTCACCAAGCTACTCAAACTCTGGGCCCATTTATGCCACCTAGCATTCTACTATTTGTTCCAGTCACTCTATCATCAACACCTCGGCAAGCCTTTAGGACACGGACCCACTCAAACTGAGATTCTAATTTGATGGTTGTCACGTGATCTCATGGGGTCGGAAGATCCCATGCGAACATGTGACCACCATCGGATCTTTCACACCGGCGACGGTTATGAGGAACTGGGACCCACCTGGTCAGAGTTGCGCACTTGAAGGTCAAAAACACAGAGGGTTTTCAAACGGGAGGTCGAAAACACAAAGAGTTTTTGACATTGAACACTTTTTGGAACCTTGCAATAGTATTTCCTACAAGCTTTTAAAATTGAATAACTTCCTGGGTTTTGCGAATTAGGTCATGTGATCTAGACTGGAGCATGGTAAAACATTGAAGAACATGGGGTTAAGAGTGAAAATCATGAAACTTGGGGAATCAACTTTGAAAATGAAAACAAGCTGGACTGTGGCCAAAATTGTATGATAGGGAAATTTTGGGTAACATTTTGGTGACTTCTGCGGGATGTTAGCCTGCTAGACATTAGACCAGTGGCCTTGAAGTAATCCATTGGGAATGGGGTCAATTTAGGAACACAAAAATTCCACAGGGAGACAAAAAATTGTGCTTGAGCACTTCTTGGAAAGCAGGAAACTAACCTAGAAAGCAGGGAAAGAAAGCAAGAAACATATTTACAAGAATTTACAAGGACTTACAAAGAGGGATTAACCTCAAAGCAAGGCTTCAAGTGGAAACCATTCATTGAGATTGGCAAGGCATCTCCTTCAAGAGTTGAAAGCTGAAAAGTGTCAGATCCTCTGCACTTTGTTATAAAAAATGGTCCACCCCAAAAGGAATCAAACTTTGTGTGCTTGCCAGGTTTTGACATGAACTCATCCCATTTGAGAACTACATCTCCAACCTTGAATTTTTTGACCCTGGATCTTTTATCAAAGCTTTTCTTTGCTTGACTTTGATGAAATGCCATATCTTGCATTGATTTATCTCTGATCTTCTCTAGCTCCATCAACTGGGCATATCTGATTTGCATAGGATCACTTTCTTCAAACAGGGCATACTGAGTGGCTAAGTCTAGAGCTGGTAATTCAGTTGAAATAGATAACTTAGCTTCCTTGCCATACACCAACATGTATGGGGAATTACCAATGATTTTCTTTGGAGTAATTCTATCTAACCACAAGGCAGAGCTCAATTTAGTATGCCAGTCCCTTTGATTGTCTTGCAAGGTCTTTTTGATTATTCTAATCAGATTCTTATTTGTTGACTCTGCCAAACCATTCCCCTGAGGATAGTAATTGAAATTTGTATTTAGATAGATGCTATTCTTGACTGCCCACTCTGAGACTTTGAGGCTTGTGAATGCTAATGCATTATCTAAAATGATAGAATCATGAGTGCCAAACCTATGAATTAAATCATCATAAAAATGCAATACGACACCCTCATTTGCTTCTTTTAAAGCCATCGCTTCTATCCATCTAGTGAAATAATCCATTGTAATAATTATCCACTTGTGTCCTACACTAGATGGAGGGATAATCATTCCTATGAAATCTATACCCCACTTCAAGAAAGGTTGATCTACCTTGATTGGTTGAAGGGGCAGAGCAACAAGCCTCTCTTTGCCTGTAAACATAGCACACTTGATACATTTCCTAACATAATCATGACTTTCCTTAAAGATAGATGACCAATAGTATCCATCCCTCATGATTTTATAAGCAGTAGTCCTAGGAGAAAAGTGGCCACCAGAGGGACCATCATGAAATTCAAATAGGACCTCACCTACCTTTTCTGAATCAATGCATCTTAAAAGGACACCATTGTGATCTTTTCTAAAAAGAACATTATCTATCAGCACAAAAGGAACAAATTGCAATCTATAATACCTCCTTTTTGCTAAATCCAAACCTGTAGGACATTGTCCTATCTTCAAGTAATTGACCATATTAGGCAACCAACTTGTTGCCTTGGCTTGTTCTTCTATGGAATGCACAACCAAATATGCATCCATGTATTCCAATTTCTTTGAACTTTCATCCTCTACCAGATGCTCACAAAGACCTCTTCCTCTAACCAGTTTGGTAGTATGAATATCTAAGTCATATTCCATTACCTTAGTGATCCAACCAACTCTTTTCTCATTCAGGTCCTTGGAAAGAAAAAACTCTTTGACACTAGGATGAGTAACCTTAAAATGCACCTTGCTATGGGTCAACAAATGTCTAAATTTTTTGAGGCTCTTTACCACAGCAAGTACATGTTTCTCTATAAAAGAGTATCTTTGTTCATACTTTTCTAAACCTTTGCTAAAGAAAGCAATAGGCTACTCTAATTCATCTAAATTTTCTTGGGTCAACATTGCAGATATAGCATCTGAACCTCCATAAGCATAAAGGATAAAATCCTTACTGAAGTTTGGGTTTAACAAGGTAGGAGCTTCTGTTAAGGCTTCTTTAATAGCTTGGAAATTGGTTTTTCTCTCTTTAGTCCAACTGAAGGCTAAGCCTTTCTTCAACATGGCTGTCAAAGGCTTGAGTAAATCTACAATGTTAGGCAAGAATCTCCTAACAAAATTTATCTTCCCTGTGAAAGATTGGAGACCTTTCTTGTGATGTGGTAATGGTAGTTCCAAGATGGCTGTAATTCTCTCAAGATCCACTATAATTCCTTCTTTGGATACTACATATCCCAATAGTTTTCCTTCATGAACTGCAAACACACACTTCTTGGGATAAAGGGATATCCCAAATTCTTTGCATCTTTCAAAAATCTACCTCAGATGTCTGATGTGGTCTCCTGCATGCTTTGAGTAGATAGTTATGTCATCTAGGTAGACCAACACAAACTTGTACATGAGACTTTTAAAGGCCATATCCATCACCTTTTGAAATGTAGCACCTGCATTTGACAAACCAAAGGGCATCTTCTGATATGCCATGGTTCTCCATTTGGTTGTAAATGTAGTCTTATATTGATCCTCTTCTTTTACTAAGATTTGATTGTATCCTAAATAGCCATCCAACAATGAGAATCTCTTGGATCCAGAGACACATTGTATAATTTGTTCCATAGAGGGTAGTGGATGGCGGTCTTTTAATGAGGCTCTATTCAAATATCTGAAGTCAACACATAACCTCAGCTCCCCATTCTTCTTCCTGACAGGAACAAGGTTGGAAACCCAACTAGTATGTTTGATGGGGTAGATGATGCCACTTTCTATTAGCTTGAGCACTTCCTTATGCATAAGTGGCTCAAGCTTGGGATTAATAGGCATTTGCTTTTGCCTCACTGGTTTGGCACTAGGCTCCAATTCAACAGTGTGCCGAGCAAGGGTAGAATCAAAACCTTTGAGATATTCATATTTCCATGCAAAAACATCACTAAATTCTTTGAATAATTGAGTGTAAGCTTTCTTTTCTGAATCAGTGCTTACTTTTCCAAATTGTAGGCTCTTACCTGGTTCCAACTCTAATTCAACACAATGTTTTTGTTGGATTACCAGGCCAGCTTTGTTTTTTTTGACTTCATCATCCTTGTTGAAGATAGTCTCTAAAGTGACAAGACCTTTAGGCATCTTATTAGATCTAAGTTGCATCACTTGATCACCATAGTTCTATGATAACCTCTTTTGATTATGCCTTGAAAAGACATCTTCTTCAAACAAGAACTGCATAATTTGTTCATCATTGTCAAACACTTGCCAATTAATATTATTATCAGGAATAGAAGGTCTAACAATCACTTTGATATGCTGCTGATCTACCTCTTTTGAAATGCTATTTGGAATATCATATTGAGATCCAATAGCAGCTAACCTATCTACATTTTGATTTAACCTTCTAGGGATAGAAACAATATTGAAAGCATGGAAATCTTCAATTGCATCCCAAACTCTATGTTTGTATGCTTTCATGATGTCATTTTGGTTGCACTCATCCCTCTCACTTGGCTGACAACAAGTTCACTATCACCATATGCTTTTAAGGCCTTGAGCCCTCTTTTTCCAGCCCATTCTAGTTCATTGAGTAGACTTTCATATTCTGCAGTGTTGTTGGTGCAGGAAAAATTGAATCTAAAGGAAGTATAATACCTTTCTCCTTTTGGGGACACCAGCATAGCACCACCACCAGAACCATGTTTGCTTCTATCTCCATCAAAGTATAGTTCCCAAACTTGACTATTTTGATCTTCTGAGTCAACAACCTTGAAAAGGTTGGGCTCTATAGCATCATTTTCTTGTAACAAATAGTTTCCCAAACTAGCATTCCAAACAACATGCTCTAATTTTCTTTCATCTAAGAAAATATCAAGGATATCTCCTATCTTAGTGCTTGCTTCACTAAAGGTTTGGAAATCACTGTTATCAAATATGGGGCAGTTTACATTGATTGCATTAGACACATAAGGTTCTACATGGTGTGCTGCCAATTTTTCTAACTTAATGGTAACCTTGGTACCATATCTTGTGTGAAATAACATGTGAGACCAATCAGAAGATAGATAACCACCTATCTTGGCTGTGAATTCTCTTGATAAACATATAGCAAACAATGCAGGGAGATCTATGATATATATGTCAAGGAGGATGGAAAAATTAGGACTAGCATGTAAGATTAGATTGGTATCTTTAGCCACACCTATAGTATTGACTGAGGATCCATCAAGTTGGGTGACATTCTTTTGGAAGGGTTCATATTTCAGTCCTAATTGGTCAGCCACTTTCTTTGGCATTACAGTACTAGTAGCCCCACTATCTACCATACAATTATGTACTAGAGAATCTCCAATAATTAAAGATACATAAAAGGGAGGTGGCTTTGAATTCCTACCTTGCATGGCATTGGCTTTGGAATTGTTACTTGGAGCCTCTTTTCTTGATCAGTGTTGACCAACACTGGCTTTGTAGCTTCTTTTGTAGGTTGAGGAGTTGCTGCCTCACTCATGGCCTTCTTCAAAATGTCAGACTACCTCGGAATAGACAAAGAGTCCCACATGGACATGGTGACATTCACCTTCTTCATGTTGTCTACAATATTATAAGGTGTCACAGTGTGTACTCTTTGTTGTTCTTTTACTATGATGGGCTCTGCCTCTTTTGGGACTTGGCCTTCTTTGCTTGTGATGACAGGGGCCTCCTTTGATGTGATAGGGGCAGCTTGCTGCAGTGGCTCTGCAGATGTAGTGGCCTTAGTACCAGAATATACTCTCTCCATGTCTTGGGCTCTCCTATTTTCTCTTGTGTAGGCAACAAAAGTAGCTTCATCATTGAATCCATTGAAGTCTGGTTGCTCCCAATTGAAGAGAGTAGTCTCATTCTCTTGTATTTCTTGTTGAGGAATTGTCCCATTGGATGAAGGCTTTGATTGAGTATACGAGGCACTTTGGGCCATCAGAGCTTGATTCATTAATCCATTTGAGCATGTAGCCTGATTGTGAGGTTGATTGCAAGGGGAACACCATTCATAATCCATAGCCATATTATTTTGGCTAGGAACCATATCCCTCACTAGATTTGCAAAATTGAGAGGTGCAGGGTTATATGGTTGAAATGGTCTCTAATTGAAATTTTGCCTTTGCCCTTGATAGCCTCCTTGGTATGGTGGCCTATTTTGTTGATAAGGCTATCCTTGATTTTGGTATTGTTGATTTTGGTATTGTTGGAAGGGTGGCCCGATGCCTTGATTTTGTTTCTTCAAATTTGTGACCTCTTTGGTTAGAGTCTGAAGCAAGTTTGTCATTTCTTGCATACTAGTCTGCATACTAGTTTGCTGACTACTCTTCATCTCTTGCAGCTCTTGGGAGAAATTTGTTGTTAGCTCTTGACCACTGGTGCTAGCTTGAGGTATTGATATTGTGGGAATAGGGGTAAATGGGGGTACTTGTGCAGGTGAAATGGGCTGAAGACTAGGGAAGATAGGCATGGGTGGTCTTCTAGCTATCATGCCTACTTGGATCAAACAATTTTCAGCCCTGAGAAAACTGTCAAAGGCTTGGGGTAAAGTGATACCACCCATAGAATGGATCATGACATAAAGTTTTTTATTCAGAATTTGCAAGTAGTACAGGAAGACATGGTCAGCTGATGGCCTTACAGAGACTGGGATTCTATTCCATGTCTTAAGGAACCTACTATTGTAATTTGTCATCTATTATTGAGGGTCTCTCTTAATGGTTGTTAACTGCTCAACCAGAGACAAATTATCTGATTTATCCTCAAAATGTTTGCTTAATGCATCCCCTAATTCATCCCATGAAGTGATAGAACCAACAATTAAAGTTCTAAACCACTCTAGAGTCTTACCTTTTAGAGATGCTGCTAATAATTTGGTGGCCACATCCTCTTGTGTAATGTTGTGTATGCTGCAGATGGTGGTCACATCTCTTATGTGCTCAAAGGCTATAGTCTATCCTTCACCTATGAAATCAAGAATACTCTTTAGCACCACCAAGGGCACATCATGATGTACTGCAAAGTCAAGAGGACTTCCTTGGTTGAAAGGTGCAAAAGCAAAATTTCTAGCCATTGTATGAGCTAGAATCTGAAGATTAACAACTATATGAGCTGTATTTGCTGTTGGATTTAAATCTTCTTCTAGATCTCAAGTTAGAGATCTACCTCTTCTTCTGGAATGAAAGGGAGAAGGTCTCCTTTCTAATGTATTAGGAGGTGTAGATTGAACTCTCCTTGTAGGGGATGTTCTTTGTGTTGACCTTCTTTTGTGACTTGTTCTTGAGGGAAACTCTGAAAAAATGGTGGGTTTTGACCTTCTAGTCTTAATCTTTCTCATAAGCCTTAAACAAGGCTGGCTTGAACCTTTGAAACTAGAGGAGCCACCAAATATACTTGGTAAAACAATCTCTAAAGGTCTGTATTATGCAATCTGCATATCAGAGATGACATAATTTCAACAAATGAACTTCTTTTACAGTCCCACCGGGCATGCCAAAATTGTTACACACTGAGTTTGCACCTTTGTTTCAAGCTCTCTTGGTCTTGATAACTCAGTATAACATGGGAATCACCTCAAGGTTGTGGGACCTTTGCTAACTGAGATGAGACCTCTAGGTTCTAGGCTGGTTCCTCTTGGATTATCACCTTAGTTTACTCTTAAACAGGAAATTAAATCTTTTGAGGGAAAGGGATAGAAGGAGTGCATGAAATAAAAATAACAAGAAAGAAAACTACCTACTAGGTGATGCAAAAAAATTAGGGTTTGAATCTCAATATAGATGAATGAGATCAATGGAGGAATCAGGTCTAATAAGTCACCACTCACTAGATAGGCTTGCATAAGTATTTCATAGGAAGGCCTAAACAAAAGACTCAACCTATGACCTACAAACAAACATCCTCCTCTGTAACTAGGTGTAGGAATGAGACAAGACTTCTAGGGGCTGTAGCATACGCACAAAACATCTAAATCAGATCAGACACAGTAACACACAAAATCACAGAAAGTGAGAGGGACCAGGAACCCCAATTTCTATTGACAACATTCATAAACTTCAATCCAATAAGAGATAACTCACATAAGAAGGCATGAGGACAACAAGAGTGTCACAAAATGCTTTTCCATATCTGAATTATCAATGGGAGATTACAAAGAGTAGAAAACCAGAGGACATAAAAGTGTCTCAGATAGCTTTCTAGGAAAGAAACTTTCCTTTTTACAAAATGTGAACTCTGACCACTAAGGCTCCAAAAAAGAATTATATACATCCTCCACTGCATGTAGGCAGGAGTCCAAAATTCTAACTAGGGGGTACAAATTAAACAATTAAATAATCATCCCCAGGGTACTGATTAACCAAATTTGATCATGAATACACTTCTGCAACATCTCAATCGACCAGATAAATGATTCTGTACTAGAATCCATCACCAAACTACCCACAGACAAGCCACCGTGATCTACCAACCCACCTACAACTCCACTAAGCCATTAAGGCTCTAGACTTGATCTTCACAAGAATTTGAAATTTGAAGTACAAGAGACCACAGGTGGCACCAACCTCATAATTACTCCTTAGGTGCAAGAACACTACACTGTACTCTATAAAATCCATGGCACCAATGACTAGATCATCCATCATCACCTTCACAACCAAAAAAATGTCCTCAAAAATCAATTCTGAGCTACCCTGCCACTTCGCAACGTCCTCTACAGAAGAAAGCCCGCCAAAAAGTCACACTGCTTGAATTTGAATGTTGGTCGCATGATCACATGAGACCAAAAGGCTTCAAGTGATCATGTGACAAGCCTTTAGAATCTGCCAGTCTGTACACTTGCTTTACACCTGTGGCTCAAGATCGCACTACAATTTAACCACAAGCTTCACCCCGGGTTCAACCTTTTCTTAGTCACAGAGTTGCTTCAACCTTCTCTTAACTCTGGTTACATCTGGCAACCACGCGAAATCCTTTATCCGTGTAACTGTGCACTTTCTTTACCAACCTTGAGCCCACCTTGATTGAGATTCAAATCTAACGATGGGTGCAAGATCTCATGGGGTCGAAAGATTCCATGAGATCTTACGACCACCATAGATCTCTTTCTACTACCACCTCACTGAAATCTGGACCCACAAAAAATGCTTAAACACTGGAAGATCGGATGGTGGTCACATGATTGCATGGGATCTTCTGATCCCATGTGGTTATGCAACCACCATAGATCTTGGACAAGTTAGCATCCCCATAGAACTACTAACCATCAGACCCGCCAATGGCCCTATCATCACCGAGCTGGCCACTGAAAAATGGACATGTCACCACCTGAGGACCCACCAATAGCTACCGAAGACCTATTAACTATTGACCACTTGTCGCATGATTGCATGCAGCTAGGAAGGCCTATGCAATCATGTGACCAACCGCATTCTTCTTGGGACCGTGAACTGAAGGCGGTAACATGAAAATCCATGGGCGCATGGAGGAAAACCCTTTAGTCACCAAGCTGCTCAAACTCTAGGCCCATTTATGCCACCTGGCATTCTACTATTTGTTCCAGTCACTTTGTCATCAACACCTCAGCAAGCCTCTAGGATGTGGACCCACTCAAACTGAGATTCCAATTTGACGGTTGTCGCGTGATCTCATGGGGTCAAAAGATCCCATGTGAACATGCAACCACCTTCAGATCTTCCGCACCAGCGACGGTTATGAGGAACTGGGACCCACCTGGTCGGAGTTGCGTGCTTGAAGGTCGAAAACACAGAGGTTTTTCAAACCGAAGGTCAAAAACATAGAGAGTTTTTGACACTGAACACTTTTTGGAACCCTGCAACAGTATTTCCTGCAAGCTTTTAAAATTGAATAACTTCCTGAGTTTTGTGAATTAGGTCATGCGATTTGGACTGGAGCATGGTGAAACATTGAAGAACATGGGGTCAAGAGTGCAAATCATGAAACTTGGGTAATCAACTTCGCAAATGAAAACAAGCTGGACTGTGGCCAAAATTGTATGACAGGGAAATTTTGGGTAATAGTAACAAAGATGGTAAATTGTAAGAGTTACAAATATGTAAAGAATGAAACAAAATTTCAGAAAGAATCCAAAAGGTTAGAATATGTTGAAGAGGAGATAAATGTTGGAGTATTTATGGAAAATTTTTAAAAAATAATTCAACCCTACATTCATCATGCATTTTTTGCAAAGTGGAAAGCACAACAATTCCAAACACCGAGAGATGATTTCCCACTTGGAACTATTCTATTAGTTGTTGATTTTGCATAAAATTATTCTTTTGTTCATCAAAAGGCAATTCAGTCAGAATACTATTTTTTTGAGAAAATTACTATTATGGTACATGTGTGTTATCGACATGCACAATTAGATTTGGATGGTATTCAGAGAACATTTGAAACATGTGTCATCAAGAAGGAATATCATTTTTATATAAGTGATGATAGAGAGAGTGACATTCATTATGTAGAACATTGCTTCAAGATGTTTCTTGTAAATTTGAAAGAAAGAGGTATAAAAACTGATAAACATTATGTTTGGTCAAATGGATGTGCTGCACAATTCAAATCATCGAGACCATTTTATGCACTATGTAGATATCATCGTAATGAAAACATACCACATGTCTGGAGTTTCTTTTAGAGTGGACATGGAAAAGGTGAACATGATGGTGTCAGAGCTTGCATCAAACGTGCTATACGAAAGTATCAAATGTATTATAAGGGAGTGCATATAAAAAATGCACATGATGTGGTTGAATGGTGCAAGACACATTTCACACCAAATGAGAATGACACATCATCAAGATTGACTCAGGCAGTGCCATATAGAAAATTTTGGGAGATAAAAGGTATGTACATATTTTTAAATTATTTGAAAGTGTTTAAAATTTTTATGATATTTTTTATTCAAATTATATTTATAGAATGTATTATATATGCATTTTTTCAGGTGTGGATAGAAAATGCATGATCTTTGCATTTAGTTATGAGTATGAATTTTTGCAATTGGATGTTGAACACTAGGGACTACTCATGCTTTTGTTGTCACTGCATTGCTAACAATTTTGAGGAATGTATCAATCAAGACTGTGGATATGTAGGTGCATGGAATGTAGTGCCACTAGTTGTTACTGATACATTTGGTAGAGATGAAGATGAAAACTTCGATGATATCTCTTTGATTTCTATTGATTACGAGCATATCTCAGGATTGGTCAAAATTGGTAAGTATATATATTTCACATTATATGGTACATTGAGTTGCATGTATAGATAGATAGATAGATCTATAGATTGAACTACGTAAATTTTAAGATCTCACACATGTATATATAAATTTACTGTGCAAGAGATGTCTTTGTAGTGATTGTTGAGCATGGAAATGTAGGAGTTGGTTATTATTTATTGCATTGTACTGCAAAGAGGATGAAGTTACTTGAACCTGAAGAAAGTGATGGAATGTTGTTCCCCATAGGTTTGTACATGGTTTACATCAATATATTGAACTCAACTTGTAAATTTTAAATTTCAACCTTTTAATAAATTTCAAATTGAGTTTGTTTAAATTTATATATTGTTAAAATTTGTGACCTGCAAGTTCAGTTGTTTTAGAGGGAACATATTTCAAGCAAATCAAAGTAATTCAACATGGTATTCACTTTGTTGATTATGAACCAAACAATAAGGTATTTCAATATAATCGCCTAGTAGTTTCCACATCCATTTGTCTCCATATAGTTAAATCTCAACGTGGACGTCGTAAGTGGAGACTAGATAGTGAGGATCATGAGAGAATATTACATGTTCTCCATGAAAGGTCTGAACCACTTGAGTTGGTATAAAAAGTATAATATGTATATCTATTTCATGTGTTAGGACCTACTTGATATCTCTGGATTAAATTTCATTATACTTTATTTATGTATTTAAACATATGATGGACTATAATTTGTTGATATATGATGGACCTATTTGATGGTTCAATGGTTTTAATATATAGAATTTTATATGTATACTTTAATTATTCAATGATTTTTATAGATTGCATATTAGTTAAAGATTTTATGTATGCTTTGATTATTCAATGATTTTTATGATACTTTTATGATGCTTATGATTTCTAGATCCCCTTAAGACCTCCCCTTAAGACACTAAAAAATGATGAAATTAGTTAGATTACTTACGAAATGTGTTAGTTCTAGAATTAGTTAGAATAGTTATTTTCCATTAGTTACATGTATTAACTAGTTATTTTTTATGATATTAATTCTAGATCCCCTTAAGACCTCCCCTTAAGACTACTTATTAGTTAAAGATCCCCTTAAGACACTAAAAAATGATGAAATTAGTTCGATTATTTATTGTTTATGTCTGAATATGGACCTCAAATTCAGCCATAGACCTCAACATGGTCATTTCTCAATGATCATATACGAAGATGAACATGAATTGTCCACTTTGCACACTCAATTGAATCGACCTGTCGCCTCCTATTTAGATGGGGTTTGAATTTACTCTCAGAATTGAGAGCCCAACAACCATAGACCAAGCTAAAATGGAGGATTTAAATACTAATAAAATGATTGTAAATGAAATGAATTGAGCTAAAATGAGAGTGCAATTGTAATCTAAGAAGCTTGAAATGAAATGAGAATTAAACTAAGAGCATAATAAGTAGACTAGATTAAAGATGAGAGTGCAAAATTATACTAAGAGATTGAAACTATTCTAAATATGCAATGTGAAAAGCTTGAGAAATATGAAAATGAGACAACAATTCGACAAAGTTTTAGTGCTCTCAAAATTGCCTCCTCAAATAAGGAAAGAGAGGTTCATAATATAGAAGAGCCCGAGTGGAGAGTGAAGAGTTTCTTGCAAAGAAACGGTTGACTCTTCATCTCCTTGGTGGGAGGTGAAACAAATTGGAGGAATTATCTAATTAATTAAATGAAATATTGCCACATGGGTGGCTTTTCAAATTATTTGAATTATTAGATCCAAATGAGAGTATTTCATTTAAAGAACTAAATAACTATTTAATTCCTTTGATGTGTATTAGCTAAAGGGGGTGGAATTAATTTAATTAAAGCACTAGGACTTTAGAATTTAATTAATTAATCATAGGGATTATTTAGCCAATAAATGTTGATAATTAGGAATTAAATATAGTGTATGATTAATGCAAATTTGAGGTTTTCTGCATTTGACACCAAGTCAAATAAAGTCATTTAGGAGACATAATTGCCTAGTAAAATAGGACTTTAATGATGTAGAAATTTGAAGAAATGCACCAAAATTGATTAGAATTGTAAGGTGCCAATTTTGGGGTATTACATTTTTCCCCTCTTTGAATTGATGTGCAAGCAACACATTGATTCAAAGAATAGTCTGATGTGACAGTTGATGAGGTTTTAGGATTATCTCTAGAACAGAGCTTAACCCTCAAAAGTTGAGGTTAGAATGACAAGACACCGATTAGATTAAGTTGCAGAACCATCTCTAGAATGAAGCTTGATTCTCCAAAGCCTAAGTTAGATTGCGAAGGTATCATTCTGATTACCACTTTGAAGGAAGACTGTCCCTAGAACGAGGCTCAATCTTTAGGAGTCAGGGTTAGATTACCCCAATACTTATTGATTAAATTATAACTAATGTAGATTTAGGACTATCTCCAGAATGAAGCTTAGTCCTCTGAGACCCGGGTTAGGTTGCTGAGATAACGGTCAAAAAGAGCTTTTGAGAGCCATCTCTAGAATGAAGTTTGACTTTTAGGAATTAGGGTTAGATTGCCCCAATACCTAATGAGATTTTGAGAACCATCTCTAGAACAAAGCTTGATCCTCGAGGATCTGAGTTAAATTTATCAGATACCTAACAGATAGATGATAAGATGACAAGATGCGAGGCCTAAATATGGCCCTAGTGATGAGAAATTTTGATTTAGATCAGACTGATTTGAGAATTGATTCGACAAGATTCAATGATGTAGTCATCTTGCCCCCTCGGGAGTGAAATTGAAAGATGACATGTCAGAAAGTTGATTGATAGAAAAAGGTTACATATAGAGATAAAATCGGAGATCTAGAAGAACTCAGAATAGATTATGGAAGAATCAAGAAGCTGTAGAAGTGATTTAGAGTGATTTGGAGGTCCTGTTGACCAAGTTTGACCATAGTTGACTAGATTTGACTATAGTTGAATTTTGATGAAAATATTGAAGATCTTGAGAAAATGATGATGAGATCCTATAAATTTTAAAACATGATTTTGAGTTATCTAAAGATGTCAGTTTTTTATTTCAATCCTAAAAATGGATTCAGAATAGTCGATTTAGCCAAGGGTGAAGTTTTCGCATAAAACACAACACTTTTGAAAATTAGGTCAAAAGCTATATAAGGCCCAGAGGGGCTATTTTCAATTCATTATTCACTTTTGTCTTTAGAAAATTTGAGAGCTCAGAGAGAAATGGAAAATGTGTTAGTGCATTCGCATCGATTCGAGCACTCCCGATGTCACAGTCGACTAGTGGATTACGACCTACCTGTAAGTAGTCAAAAAATTACCTTGTATTTCAAATTTTTATCACTTTTTAGAGATTTAGGCTAGATTTAATGCATTTTAAGTCTTGTCTTGTGAAATGTCATGCGAGGAAATAGTTTCCTCGCATAGGCCTCAAGCGCCTCGAGCGTGAGAAAAGACCCAAGGAGGGCTTCCTCGTGTGAGGCACCTTCTTGAGCTCACATGAGTTGTGCAATGGTACTGCATGAGAAACCATCCTTAGTGATGATCTCTCATGTGAATGGTGAGAAAGTCTCACGTGAGGGAGAAATGTCATGTGGGGCCTCTACTTCCTCATGCGGCAAACAGTTGCATAGTTTGAAAGGTTAAGTCCAAGTTTACACAAAATTTGCCAAGTAGAGCATCTGATAGGAAGTTTAGGATAGGCGCATAGCTTTAATTATTTTTTTTCTTTGAAAATCATCATGATCGAGATACCGATCAAGTGTTGTCAGTTGCATTGCAGGTTAACTTCCTAGATATTGTGTTTTAGTCTCACCACCCGATCATCGGTGAGCTAGTGTGACAGATGGATGATGTCGAGGGTGCCCACATAGATGGGCTGAGATTGTCTTACTTACGTGATGTGCCTAACATTTGGGTAAATCATGGTCTACTAGGTGCATTGGTTGAGCATTTCCACTCAGAGATAGACACCTTCCACTTGTCGGTATGGGAGATGATAGTCACCCCAGAGGACATCTATAGGAGTTTGAGCATACCATTCCATGGCGCACGCATGGAGTATGATATCCAGTCAAGAGTGAGAACATTGGCGCTAAGAGCCATATTTCAAGATGATCTGGTGATGGGCCAAGATATCTCGTGGGAGGATCTGGTTAGCCAGTATAGAGTAGGCCATAGGTTGGCGGTTGTTCTAGCAGTATTTCTAGGCCGTTATCTTATGCTGGATTAGGGACAACACAGGCTAGAGTGTGGCTAGGGGTGCATGCTACAATGGATGCTAGATAGGCCATCTATGAGGTTCAGATGGGGTGAGTGTATGCTAGCTCAGATGTATCATGAGATGCACGAGATCATGTATCGGGGTTCTAGGACTATGGCTATAGGAGTCTTCATTCTTCAGATATGGGCCTGGGAGCACCTCCCCATATGCAGGCCAGATTTTCACGATACTAGACAGCCATTGGAGCTGTATATCTATAGGTACATAGGTCCTATGACTCAGCCAGCACTGGGTAAGACAGAGTAGTGGAGAGGGCAACTGGATGACATGGTTGTAGTGGTTTGGTGGCCATGGGCATCGACAAAGGTATGGGATGATGCTAGGCATGAGCTCCCTCACATGTTCTTTTCACATCCTCTGATCGGGCATACTATTTCTATAATTGAGTGCTTCCTGCTTACATGGGTCTTACGATAGTTCGGGAGACCACATGATGTCTCTCAGGAGTACTTTACCTATGCTTAATTCACCGATGATGTGAAGAAGGGCTGGAAACCGAGGTTAGACCAGGGTAGATGTATGATTGAGGCATAGGTACCACCACCTCGGTGGGATTATTTAGCAGGTGTGACCAATGCAGTGATGACACCTGCATACAGGGATCACATATTGGCACATCCTTATTTGAGATTCACAAATCCTATTGGCATGGGCCAGTGGGTACAATAGGTAGTACAATAGCAAGTAGCCCAGCCACCACCACACCAGCAAGTAGCACAATAGTAGTGGGTTCTTAGATCGAGGGCCAGACAAGTGGATAATCTTGCTAGACCGATGGACACAGATTCAGGTGTAGGCCCTAGTGATACATAGTGGAGATCCACTAGGCAAAGGACTGGAGACACATCTCAGCAGCTACTTCCTGAAAAGGAGGCATAGGTTGAGGACACTGATATGCAGGATTAGGCTGCATAGGATCCACCTACAGGAGGTCAGGCCGCATAGTTTTAGGAGGCTCTGCAGAAGAGCCGAGAGAGGATCTGGTAGGTGCAGAGAGAGAGATAAATTTTATACATAGGTCATCATGTAGGAGACTCACGTGATAGAGAGAGAGATCAAGAGATTAGAGGGCTATAGGAGGCATTGGCTAGGGCTCAGATAGAGACTTGATATGAGGCTGCACAGGCAGCATATTATTATGCAACATATGTTGGTATAGTGCCAGATTTAGCGAAGTAGGTTCCATCATTTTCAGAGTATGCTAGGGCATGGGTAGTTCCATAGGGCACACCACCATAGGCACCATCACAGACACCACCATAGGGACCACCACCTCCACCTCCACCAGGTGGCGATGGGAAAAGTTAGATTTAGGACATATGATGATACATTGATGTATTGCCCCACTTTTTATAGATTGTGCTCGAGTAGTACAATTGTTTTGTACATTGACATTGATCGATATATATATGAGCTCAACTTTTAGCATCATTGTACTTGTGTATATATTACTTTAGATTTGTTTATGCATTATGAGATGTTTCCTATATGATTAGATGAATAGATATGAGATGCACATGATTCCTTTACGTATATGCAAATGAATATGCACGTGTTTTATTTTATATATGAGTATGCAATGTGAAATACAATGCATGATTTGATTTATGCTTATTATGGATGCACATGTATATGGATATGTAGATGTAAATGTATGTAAATGAGTTTATGGGAATGCACTTTGTGAATGCAATGGAAATGCAATGTATATGGTACTAATCATCTCATGTAAAATGTTGAAACATATGAAAGGTACTAACCAAAAGAATATTTGAAGATCGAGAACGAGGATCAGACACTTGTGCAACGAAGATGAACCTGGGATGTGAGATGACAACCCTCGATGAATAAATTGAGAAGGAGACAATCAAGTGAGCACTGAAACACTATCTCAATGCAAGCCTAGAATGAAAATACAAGCCTAAGCTAAATGCAAACCCTAGGACTTGGTTGTTGGACCCATTAGGTTATCATCATAGAGTTTTTTAGTATCACATGATCATAGGATGCCATACAACCCTCACTAACATTGCAATCATGAGAATATGAATAATCATTAGTCTTAGATTTGTCAGAATGAGGTGTAAGCATTAAGGAATAAGAAGCCAGAATGACCTGAATAGCTATTCCTTTTGATTTAGCAAGTTAACATAAGCATCGAAGTATAGTTGCTAGAATGACCTGAATGTTGCTTGCGTACAAACACACCAAACACATGAGAGTTTCTTCCTTTTGCTAAGTGAATGATAAGCATATCAAATGTGCTTGCAGTGACCCTTACGTTCACTTCACATGATGAGCATTTGCAATTCCACTTGTATCAGAAAAATGTCACTCAAACAAACAAGGAGAAGAACCAACCTCACTAAAGTTTCCATATAAAAGGAGTTGAGGTACACATGGCCATCCAACATGAGATGAAGGCTATTATAGTGGAAACCCCTCTTATATGGACCCTTTGGATCATTGGAACTAAACCAACAAAGAGAAAGAAAAGAAAAGATCATGCCCCCTATCTTTTCTTCTCTTGGTCAAGAGAGATGTCTTAGAGTTGCTCGAGGAGGAATGATAAAGAGAAAAGAAAAACACACAAAAGAAAAGCTCAGCATGCTTTGTAGAATTACAAATCAAGTTTTCAGTTTTAGTTTCAGTTTGAGTGGATTGATGTTGGACCAGAGGTATATAGCATGAGAAGTCTTAATAGGATGGTGACAGTAGACTAAGAATCACTATTGATTGACATGAGGGACAATTTCAAGGAGCAATCAGAGTGCTAATGAAGCATCAGGAGGAAGACACGGTGAGAACCACTGGTGACTGATACAAGAGATCCTCAAGGAAATAGATCTGAGAGAGAATGAAACAACAGCAAGAAGATGCAGTGAGAACCACTAGTGACTAATACAAGAGATCCTCAAGGAGAGAGATCTAAGAGAAAATGAAACATCAGTAGGTAGACATAGTGAGAACCATTGGTGACTAATGTATGAGGGATACTCAAGAAGAGAGATCCAAGCGATAGCTAGGTATCAGCAGGTAGACATAGTGAGAACCACTGGTGACTGATGCAAGGGAAATCCTCTGAAAGTGATAGGACAAAGCCTCCTAGACCAGGAAGGTGCACCCAAGTGTGACTAGTTTCAATCTAGGTAGAGTTGAGCATAATCTTGAAAACAACTGAGAGTGAATGCATGAGCTAGCAAACTACGATAGGAAAGTGAAAAATAGGAAAGCGAGAAAGAAAAATGAAGAAGGAAAGCAAGGAACAGTTGTACAAGGCCAAATGGTGCTGCAATAGGTATAGCATTGGGGAACAAGAGGTTCCTGTTTACTAGGTTTTCACCATCTTGGCAGAGATTCTATTTTTGCCACCATGATGCCTATTTGCCAGGTTTTCATCAATGGCACATTTTTTCTTTTTCAAATTTTTTTGTATTTTCATTTTTCAAATTTTTTTGTTATTTTTTTATTTTTTATTTTTTTTGTATATCAAGGCACCTATTTACTAGGTTTTCACAAAGATAATAGATGCATCAAAGTGCCTATTTACCATGTTTTCACTAAGATGATCATTTTTTCAAGACATTTTGCAATTTTTAGGATTTTTTCATAATAAAGTATGTATAGGAGCACACTAAAAATGTCTTAGTTGTAGAACCGCTTTAGGTGCAGAGCATTGATCAAATCTTTGAGCTATTCTCCTTCAGTAGTAGAGAGTTGGTAAGCACTAGACCCAAACACTGTAGTGATAATGTATGGACCCAGCCAATTTAGTTCAAACTTTCCTTTCTGGATCCGCTATTGTTGATTCTTGGGGTTTTCTCTCAAGACGAGATCACCCAATTGAAATTCCCTTGGTTTGACCTTCTTATTGTAACCTTTAGAAATTATTTTATGGTATTCTCTTAGATGATCAAATGCCACTTGTTGACATTCATCTAGTAACTCTAGCTCTTGTAGCTGAGATATTCTAATGTCTTCATCAGTAATGAGGCCATTCAGAGAGACTCACATTGTAGGAATCTTGACCTCAATAGGAAACATAGTATCTACACCATAAACTAAGGCAAAGAGCATAGCCCCTATTGGTGTTTGAATGCTTTTTCTATAGGCCCATAAAGCCGAATTAATCTAGAAGTGCCAATCTCTACTAGATTTGTGAACTGTTTAGTGCAGGATCTTGAGAATCATCTTGTTGGAAGCTTCCATCTATCCATTACCTTGGCGATAATAGATGGAAAACCAGTGCTGAATGGTTTTGAACTTAGTGCATAATTCCTTCATATCCTTGTTCTTGAACTACCCCCATTGTCAGTGATTATTGAGGAGGGTACACCATATCTACAGATGATGTAATTCAGTATGAACCTGGCTACAAATTTTCCATCAGCTATGACCAGAGGCACTGTCTCAACCCATTTAGTAAAATAATCTATGGTAGTGATAATGAACTTGTGCCCTCTTGAGGAAGAAGGATGAATATGAGCTACCAAATCAAAGGCCCATTGTTGAAATAGCCAAAAACTGATGAAGGGAATGAGCTCCTTGGCAGAAGCATGAATCAGATTTCCATGTAATTGGCACTATTTGCAAGATTTGGCATATTGTGTAGCTTCTTTTTCCATATCTAGCCAATAGTAACCAGCTCTAATAAGTTTACGAGCCAATGTCAGGCTGCTTGAATGAGAACCACAGATGCCTTCATGCACCTTAGCTAACATACATTTGGACTCGTCGAGTTATAGACACCTAAGGAGGCTACTGTCTAGACCTCGCATATATAAGTCATTAGCTACAATGACATATTATGAAGCACTGCAGATCAGGTGACATTTTTCATTCTGGGTATAAGTGTCTGGAATAATTTGGTCCTGGAGGTAGGAGTAGATATGATGGTAGCGGGATGAATCATGTCCAATGACTGAACATATCATCCTAGATTCAGGGGTATTGTAGGCTAGGTAGCGTAATGTCTCCACTAGGAATTCATGTCTAGAGTCATTTTATGGAATCTATAACATAGAGGCAAGAGTAGCCATGACATCAGCTACTTTGACATCTACTCTTGGAACCTACTGGAAAGTGATATGTGTGAGGTATTTTCTCAGATCATCAACCATCCATTTATAAGGAACCAACTTATCATCTTTTGTCTGATAGATGTCATCAACCTGATTGATCACCAATTGGGAGTCTCCAAAGACTTTAAGTTCATCCACATGCCATTTTATGGCTATCTTCATGCCATTGATTAAAGCTTCATACTCAACAATGTTATTTGTACAAGGAAACAACATTTTGTAAGCTTTAGGTAAAGAATATCTCTGTGGCATGATGAATAGTATTCTGACACCTGACCCCTATTGGGTGAAAGATCCATCGAAGAACATATTCCATGTTTGATGTGTAAGAAGCATTATGGACTCATATGGAAACTCAATGTTTAATGGTTGATGATCCTTGAGAGGAGCTTCTACCAACCGATCTGCAATTGTTTTTCCTTTGATAGCCTTTCTCTCTACATACTCAATGTCAAACTCATTGAGTATCATGACCCATTTTTCCAATCTTCCTGTGAGGGCAGCTTTGCTGAGTAAGTACTTTAATGGATCAATTTTAGCAATGAGTCTTGTAGTGTGAGCAAGCATATAGTGTCATAATTTATGTGAAGCAAACACCACTACTAGACAATATTTTTCAATGACTGAATAGTTCATCTCATAAGAGATTAGAGTTCTACTAATGTAATAAATGGCTCTTTCTTTGTTATTTTGGTCTTCTTGAGCCAATGGAGCACCCAAAGATATGTTTGTAGCTGAGATATAAAGGATGAGTGGCTTCCCATGAATAGGAGGCATCAAGATTGGTGGTTTTGAAAGATATTGTTTGATTTGAGTGAGCCCTTTGTCACATTCTTTGTTCCACTCATAAGTCACACCTTGATGTAGAGTCTTGGTGAATGGCTGTGACTTATCGGCTAGTTGTGCAATGAAGCACCGAATAGATTGTAGTCTACCTTGAAGTCCTCTCATCTGACTGATGTTCTTTGGTGGAGGCATTTCCATGATAGCTTGAACTTTTTCAAGATCTACCTCTATGCCTTTAGCAAATATGATGTAACCCAATAGCTTTCCAGAAGTGATGCCAAATGAACATTTTTTTGGGTTAAGCATCAGGCTGAATTGTTCCATTCGATCTACTACAGGACCTAGATCTATAAGATGTGCCTTCTGTTGCATGCTTTTAGCCAAAGTGTCATCCATATAGTCTTCCATTCTTTTGTGCATCATGTCATGAAAGATAGTCATGACAACCCTTTCATATGTAGCTCCAGAATTTTTAAGTCTGAAGGGCATGACATTCCAACAAAAAGTTCCCCAAGAACATGTGAAAGCAGTCTTTTCTTGGTCTTCTGGCATGATCTTTATCTGATTGTAACCAAAGAAACCATCCATTAGCGAATACATTTCATAGCCTATTGTCATATCAACAATCATGTCAATATTGGGTAGTGGAAAGTCATCTTTATGACATGCTTTTATCATGCTTAGTAACTAGAATAATATTGGAAATCCATTCTGTGTAGTCAATGGCTCTGATGAAACCAGCTCTGAGAATTTTTTCTAATTCAAATTTGACTAAGAGTGCCACAAGTGGATGCATCTTTCAAAGATTTTGTTTGAAAGGCTTAATGCCTAGTGCAATAGACAAATGATGCATGATTAGATTAGGATCCAACCTAGGCATATCAGAGTAAGTCCATGCAAAATTGATTTTCTTGCTTTGAAAGAAATTGGTGAACTCTTCTTTCTCTTTTGTAGATAGAGACTGTGCCAAATGAATAATCTGAGGTGCAGATTTCATACCCAAGTTCACTGGTTGGGTTGGCTTAATTATCACTAATGATCTTTCTTGAAAATGACTGGGAAGTGTATGAAGTATCTCATCCTTGGGTGCCTTAGAGAGGTTTTCACCCTCGGATACATCTTTTATTTTTACTTTTTTTGGCTCTAACATTGTCACAACGTGGTTTTCACCATCAGATCACCTATTCTTTTTTCTTTTAATTTTATGACTAAGAAACTTGATATCAGCTTCAGTCATGTTGATACTTTCTTCACTAGTGGAGAACATTATAGGTTCGACAACGATAAGATAACATGAAAGAGTGTAGTCATTCTAGAACATAAGGACTTCACTAGATGGAGAGGGAGAGCAACCAATGAGCTCAAGATTTTGGAGTGAAAGAGAAGTGGTGGGTTCAATTGCATTCACATTATAGTCATCAAAAGTGTGGATGAGTAAGTCAAGAACTAGAGAAATCTCATCCAGAGGTGTGTTTGATTCCTCTCGAGTCCTCACAATGGAAGTAGAGGGAATGTTAAAGTTAGTGGAATCACACTCGATCATCCTAACGCTAGACCCTTCACCTACTTTGAGAAGGTTTTCATACACATGAATAGCATCTATATCTTTATCAAAAGTTGCATCAGACAAAGAATCAAACTCATCTTCATGTGAATCAGTGATGCTTGATATGGGAATTCCATCAACACTTGCTACACCATCTGATGACTCATTTTCATCTCTTGTAGTATTGATGGTTTTCTGAATTTGATCTTATTCAAACTACTCTTGGAAAGATGATGGTATGTACGGTTCACCCTAAAAATTAGGATTGGCAATTTGCATTGCCCTCCATTGGTCGTATGTGAGTAGATGCATTGAAGCGGTATCATTAGAATCACTATCAGTCTCTACTAGATTAATAGGTATAATAGGATCATCTGGTTCTTCAAAGAATGTGGCAAGATCTGGAGGAATGGGATAGGGAAAGATATCCTTGTCGAAGCTATCCTCTGGATTTGTAACTATGGTAGTGTCTTCAGGTTCTAGCTGGAGTTCTAGTTCAGGTATAAATTTGTTGATCCCTAAATGAAACAGGATTTTCTTGAAGCCTAGACCTATAGTGTCCTTGGTTTTTTGACCTGTGGCTTCAATTAGTTCAAGAAAACCATTATCATTCACCCCTATATGGCCATTCCCTTTATAACTGAAGTGTTTCATGAGCTTGAAACCTTCACTATTTGGTTCATGTTCAATATCATGAGCATGAGTAATTTGTTTAGATGTGTTCTTCTCTTTGTAAAGCCAAGCTATAATATCTCTTTCGTCATCTTCATTTTCTAGTGGTATTGTGGCCCATACAAAGGCACCATCATAGACTATTTGAGGGGAACTGGTAGAGGGTTTATTTCTCTTGGAGGGTCTCCTGTAGAAATGCAGAGATGGAGGCAAAGCTGCTAATGATAACACAGGTTCTATCTGATACCCCCCATGCCTATATCTTTGAGCTTCAGATTCTATTCTATTTCTTTGAGTTTGGCATCATAGAATTCAGTAGACTCTCTATCAGGGTAATCTTTAAGAAACCCCCCCTCAAAAAAGGTGTTAAAAAGTGGCGAAAGTTAGAAGGGAAAAAAATAAATTTTGGCAAAATTATTTTCTTTTCAAAGAAAACAAAATAATCTCAATTGGCGAATCATTGATGCTCCCTGAAACTAGGTGGAACTATCTTGGTGAATTGTGTTTTTGTTTCATAACTACAAAAAAATAAATTGGTGAATATAAAACAGTATTTATATTATAAAAAATATAAATTGGTGAATATAAAATAGTATTTATATTATAAAAATATAAATTGGTGAATATAAAATAGTATTTATATTATAAAAAATATAAATTGGTGAATATAAAATAGTATTTATATTATAAAAAATATAAATTGGTGAATATTTGTGGTGACTGGTAATAGTGTGTGTAGTTTCGGCAGGCTAAAAGGAGGTTCGATGTTGACAGTTATGAAGATATGTAATGGTCAGGTTGATGGCGTGCATGACTTCAGTGGTTATGCTAGCAGTTTGCAGTTGAAGGCCATGAAGATATGCAAAGGACAGGTTGATAGTGTGCATGACTTTGGAAGTTATGATCGTAGGTAAGATATGGGGGTTCCGAGGCCACGTTGGCAGTCTGCGTAACTTAGCCGTGAAGTTGCAGTGACATTGAACACTGAAGTAAAATTAATGAGACTTAATGATGAAGAGATTTTGAGTAGATGTAAAAAAAGGTTAATTTGTACAAAATCTCAGCTATGAATTGTAAACATTCATTATCTTTCTTTTCGGAGCCAAGTCACATTACATGAAAGTTTAATGTAGCTGCCAAGTTGTCAGTTCAAAATTTAAAATTGTAGCTAGGATATGGTGGTTCCAAGGCAACGTTGGTAGTTTGTGTAACTTGAGTGGTACATAATCCAGGCCAAGATTTTGATTAGACATTAAAAAGGATAATTTTACCAGATATGATCTGTGATTCATCAACATTTATTATTCTAATTTTTGACTTCAGAGCCAAGTTACGTAGGACATTACAATGTCTGCAATTTTTCTTTACCAATATTCATTAATTTCCTTTTCCCAAGCAAGCCACCTTACGTGAAACATTCCTTCAAAATTTATTGTGGCTAGCATGTTGGTGATTATTTTCTTTATATACTCCTCGCTAGTGGAATTGCAGAGCATAGGAGCTTTCTAAATTTCTAAATTTGGATGACAAGTTGGTGATTATTTGTATTTTCTAGGCTCTTTCACAAAATGGGTCTTCTAGTAGTTGAGAGATCATCAAATGAGAAACCAGAACCTATTATCCAACCAAATTTGGATATGGAGGAGGAGATTCAATAGGATTTCCTCAGTCATCTAATGTTTGCAGCAAGGGATCATCATCATGCTACTAGTTACACTAGTTACCTGAGTGACATGTTCAAACTTGAAGTAGAACATGACAAGGTGGAGATGCACACCATTTTTTATGATCATGGCTTTGACCAGGAGGCATTCCAAGAGGAGATGAATTAGATGATCCTGTTATTTGTTTGTCTGTGTATCGACTAATCTTTTTTTCTTCGTGGATATTACGAAAATTTTTGTTACTTACTTGTAAATATGAATTCGAAATAATCGAATGTGCTTTTCATTTTGATTTTGGAAATGGTTGAAGCATGTCGCTTCTCCTTCTGGGGAAACCACAATCATTCACTGAAATTGTGAATTAGTGATTCAGTTTAAGTTACCAGTATTATGTATATAAATTTATAATATATTGAATTTTTGAATTTCATAGTAATACCAATTTTTGAATTTCATAGTAATACTGTAGTCTGTAAATTTGTAATACTGTATAAAAATGAAACATTGAGAAGTTAGAAGACACTTTTTCAAATAGTGTTACTATTTTTAGTTTTACGTAATATGCATTATTTGCTAATACTTTAAATTTCAATAGTCAATACACTAAATTCTAATACAGTAACATGTTACATGAATCATGAAATTAAACAATAGTTTTATTATTTATAAATTGAAAAATATGTAAATTGTAATTAGTAAATGAGAATGCTAAATCAGAGTACTAAATAAATTGGAACCCACTCCAAGCTCTGAAGTTACGCCTGGTTTCTTCGTAACTTCTCAACGTTTAATTTAATATGATGGTGATATGTTCTGAAGTTACGCCTTTCTGTTTTGTAACTTCTGAATGATTAATTTATTATGATGGTGATCGGTTCCGAAGTTACACCTAGTTGTTTCGTAACTTCTCAACGGTTAATTTATTATGATGGTTAGGGGTTCCAAAGTCCCGACTAGCCTCGTGCATAACTTTGTAAGGTGTTGAAAAGTGAGAGATGGAGAGTAAGTTGCATGCCATGTGGAAAGTGGAAAGTACAAGTGTCATGCGGCATGCTAGGTTGTGTCGTAACATCTCAAGGTTTCATTTTTCTAGTCAATTTAACAGTCCCAAAGTTCTGAAAAGGTGTTGCGTGACTTCGCAAGTCTCAAAGTTTTCGGATTTCAAATTCAAATGGCCAAGGCCCTTGATTTGCAAGTAGCAATTTAGAAAAGTTGACATAGGGACCTAGGGTTAGATTTACCATTAGTGTCCCTTTAGCAACACACTAATTATTTTCTCTTGGATTGCCGCCAAATCTATGGTGGAAGTGACAATTGATAGTGATACTTTTTTGGAAAAGGTAATTACTAATTTAATGCATGTGGGCTTGATGAGATTTTAATTTTTAATAGAGTAGGTGGCCTGATGGCTGGTAGCTTGGTTGTACTTGTGATTTTCTTGTTACTTGTTAGTTATTAAATATAGTTCACACTTTAATGACTTCACAGAGCAGAACAATACTTCACAGAGTGACTTAAGTTTAGTATACTTAAAAGAATGGCAGAACAAGGATCTCCTGATGTTGTTGCAGTAATGGAAAAGAGTGTCGTTGTGCATTCAAGAAAAAAGAGGCTAAACATATACGCTGAAGAATCGATGAAACTATTGCCTATATCCTCAAATTTGCAATCAGCTAACACTTATGAATGGAGGGACCCTTATGCATTTTGCAGGGATGCTGATTGCCCAAACACAACTGGGTATGAGATCTTCATGTTTTTCTATAAAAATAGAATTAGAGGCCCTCCTGTTTGAAACCCATGGGATAGGAACTTGGGAAAGTTGATAGTACCTAAGGTATTTTTGGATGTAGACCTCATGAAAGTGCTAATTCAAGCATACAATCTAGTGATACAAGGTTTCCACAAGCATGACAAGTCTATACTCTTCATGTTAGATGGACTGACTCTTACTCAAGCTTTTAACCTTTAGGGACTTATGAGCGTGGACATTGACCTAGTAGAAGAGGAGGCCCTGTTTAATAGACAAAAAAGTTACTACCATGGAAGGGTTATGAGGAGGCATATTCCTAGAGAAAAGAAAGAGGCAGGGTTGTTACCAAAGAAGGTTGCAGATTCATTTGATATTGAGCTTTTCTTTCCCTATTTCTAGAATACCATCTATGGTGTACACAAAGTTATTAGACTAGATGGAGGTTCGACAGTGACTCCTGACATTTTTGTCATGGCTACAAATGTTTAGGAACTGTACACCAATAAGGCGTATGATTATGTGGGGCACATAATCAATGTAATGGACATTGAGTTGATGAATGCAAAGACTGATTTGAAAAACTTCAAGTTCAATCACTACTCCATGCCAATGCACCTGATCCTCTATTGCAATATTGGCTACATCAACCCAGGGTTCATCGATGAGACCGAGAATGTAGGAGGAACTGTTCCAGTTCAGCTGTGGACCAGGTTATGGCATAGAACTTACCATTTCTCTAATTCCATTATTTTTTATAGTGATTTTGTGGATCCAGTAATGAACATGTTAGGTATTGTGAGGGAAAGATTTCCTTTACTTGTAAGAAAATTTCTTAGACCCGTAGCATTTAATATTGACAATGACATTAAGCACAATTGGGGTGATAAGTTTTTTTTTGAGAATTTTATTGTTATAAGAGTGTATGCTTTCCCTCAACCTCCACACATACTGACAAAATTTTTCCCAGAAAGATTGGCAATAGTAGAATTCATGTGGTAGCTTATAATGATGGATAGAGAGCACTTAGGCCCTAAAAGACATAAGGGAACCTTTCTAGCAAGGAGGTTCCAAATAGGGGATTTCTCTATAGGTAAAGATGTTGTGGACCAAATCCATGAATTCTTGAGACAATTGAGATTGCCCTCTATTAAAGCAAGGATGTATGACCCTGAAGACTTCATTAGAGTAGCATTGAGAGAAATGAGGAATCACAATTTGGCTCTAAATCAGCCTATGGTAGAGGAGGATGTTATTAGAAATTTCTATAGTAAAGTTACCTGTGAAGAGAGAATTTGTAAATGGAACAATATTGTAAGGGTAGAGGAACAATTGAAAAAGGAAGACCCTACCTTCCCCAGTTTCTTTCCTGTTCTCAAATACATTGGAAAAATTCAAATGTGTATAGAGAATTATGAAGATATTATGTCTAAATTGCCAGACATCCATGATGAGAAGGAGGAGGATAGAATAAACCCTAAGGAAGTTGAACTTGATGTGGTGTTTATGGTAGAAATAGAACATGTTGAGTCATCACCATCCACATCTGAGCAGGGGCCATCAAAGAAACAAAAGTTGATGAATGTACCACAAAAGGCAAGGTAAAAGGAACTACAAATCCTGCCAGGTAATAGCCATTACTTTGTTGACTTAAGATATAATTTTTTGACATCAATGGCAGATGAGGGAGAAGAGGCCCTAGATGAGTTAGAATTGGCTGCAGCTATATTGTATGGCAGGGTCATCCAAGCTAAAGAGTTTATAGATGATGATGAATACATCAAGTCCGATGAGTTTAAAAGTTTTCTCTTTAGAGTTAAGAAGAATGAATTAACACTATCTTTGAAACTAGGGGAATCACAGGAAAAAACTATTGACATGATTAAAAAATTATAGGCCTATGATCCCAACAGTGAAACATTAATTGTGGAGGAGGCAAGAGATCTTGTAAAGAGAAGTGGCATGTTGCTGATCCCTGGATGGGACTTGGAGTCCTCACTCCTAATTGACCAAATCAAGAGGCAAGATAAAGTTGTAGTTTATGAATCTTTTGGCCTTGATGGACTCATGAGGGGTTCTGGATTCAATATGGACACTAAGACACTAGCAGTATGGTGTGTGGCCCCAAAATCTAGTAAGCCCAAATTGGTTGACATCCAAGACACAACATAGGGTAGCCAATTAATATGGAGGTTGCAGGAAACTACAGGATCAAAGATAGAAAATCTCCTACATCATGCATCCTCCATGAATAAAGTAGTGGTTGAGGACTTGGAGAATAGGCTAGCTAGGACATTCAGAGATTATGTGACAACTAGAAAAAAGTTTGAAGAGGAACTGAAGAAGAATTATTTCCTGGATAAGACTGTGAAGGAGCTAAAAGATGAAATAAATACTCTAAAAATTAGTCCAGGGCATTTTTAGAGGTCTATGATGCATGGGTCCAAACTAACCATGAGGGGGGCTTAGCTCCAGAACTTGCAATAGAAAATATAATAATGGACATTGATCAGCTTGAGCCTGCTGATACTGGAATTGTTGAAAATGAGACTTTGAAGAAGGTGCTATTGCACAGAGTAAATATTTTAAAAGGGAAGTCTCAAATCCTTCATAGTACTTTCATTTCTTTGTGGGGGACAAAATATCAATGTTCTAATACCTTTTCTATACTAACCCCATTGTTTAATACTTGGGGCCCATTCTTGCAATTCTTTGATAGGTTAATTTTACTAATGGGAAAAAAATGGAGTTACCTAACAAAATAATTGATTTTAAGGAAATGGTGTTAGTAGTAAAGGATTTGTATGCATTTTTCACTAGCAAGTTACAAAATGTTCAAGCAAAGCTTAAGGATTTTGCTGAAGAATCTGAAGGATATATCCCTACTATTGTGGACAAAGAGGGACACTTGAAGGAATGACAGGAGTGGGTTGATTCTTTCAACCAAATTTTGGAATGTAGCAAGGTAGCTTCTTATTTTGTTGGTGATGCTGACATTTCAAATTTTTATGAAGTTGTGTATGAATTGTACAAGAAGGAGATTGACATGAATAAGTTTGTTGTTGAATCTCGAGCCATAATGGATGCCAAGTGGAAAAAATGCCTTGAAGACTTGGAGACAGTTAGAGAGGTAACTTGGCCATCAAAGAGGGAAATTGTGGTGTGGGAAAACATTGGAGAGATTCAAGCCTTTGTCTTGCCACATTGACATGGATGATGGAAGTAGTTGAGACAATTTTAGTATTAGATGAAGAGCCAATAGAGGGAGGTTAGTTAATTCGAATAGGGTATCTTATGTTTGCGGTTCACTTGTTGTGGATACACCTTTGGTGAAAATCAAGACTGATTCTGAAGAATCTAGGCACCCAACTATCACTCTAATAACTCTTTCCAAATTTGTTTAATTTGCCAAATGCCAATGTTAGTTTTTATTTTCTGATCATTGATCATATTCATTGATCATTGACATTGATGTATAAATTTCAAGGAAGTTTTAGTTAATACAAATATAAAAGGATATTTTGTTATTTTCTGATAGATCATAGTAACCTCCGAGTCTAGTTACTGGTACTATGATCATTGATTCTTGAATTTGAAAATTTGATGTATAAATTTCAAGGAAGTTAAATTTAATACATGGATATTTTGTAATTTTCAATTTTTCTATCATTGTGCATGTGTAATTTTGTAAAAATCTCATTGGCTCAAGTCAAGAATCTCAATTGTAATTAAGTAAATGCTTAGTATTAGGAAATTAGGAAATTAACAAATAATAAGTTGACTAATGAGTATGAACTATGAACTATGACAAATAAATTATATTATTATAATAAATTGACAAATGACAATTTCTAAGAAATTGGGAAGCTTTGGGTCTTTGACCATGTTCGTAGTATTTTTAGTTTTCACAATTGCTTTGAGAATTTCCTACAATTTGTTAGGTCAATTTTCTATGATTGCAAAATCCTTTGTGATTGGCCTTTTCCCTGCAATGTTTTTGTTTTGCTATCCTGCTGTGCCTGCAATCTCAGTCTTGACTTGCGATGAAAATATTTAGTGTTTCATGGTATGCGTGTCCTGCCCCTGGTAGTTTATGTTGTCACCTGGCCTTGGTTCAAACTGCATCTCCTAATCCACAAAGCCCAGAAAGATTTTCAAATTCTAAGGTCCGCGAGAAGCATTTTAAATTTCTGCCACAGTGTCGAAAACATATTGTGTTTTCAAAAATCCACATTGTTTTCGACCTTTTTGGCCTACATAAAAGCTCGTGTTGTTTTAGGCTCTTTGTTTTCCTTTGTGTCATGTTGAAAACTTTGTGTTTTTTTGATCTTTCACATAAAACACTATGTGTTTTTGACCTTGCCTTTCTTCTTTTCTGTCAGCTTTCCTTGTTCTTTGTCTTAACCATGAAAGTGCGACTGTGTGGCGCCAGAGGGAGGAGATCAACAGTCGACGTGTGATCGCATGGAATATTCCTTACCCATGCAATCATGCACCTACCATTGATCTTATCTGTTCCCATGTTGCTTCCATTTGGTGGGCCCAGATTTTCAAAGGCTTCTTCCCTATTGGCTGTCGCATGGCCGCATGTCAGACTTTTCTGACATGCGATCATTCAACCGATCACCACCTATCCGTGTGGGTCCCAGTTCAGTAAGGCTACTTGGTGGTTTATTTGTTTAAGTGCACAAGTGTGATGGTGGTGAGACCTATTTTTCCGAAGGCACAGTGGGTCCTACTTGTTAGAAGATCAACGGTTATCATTAAAGCACAAAGGTTTTGTAAAGGCTATGCACTTTTTGCGACAACCATCTGATCCTTCAGAGGGTTTGGCTTCTATGGTATGGTCCTGGAGGCAGACATGAGGCAGCCTGTAATAGGTTGTCGCATGATTGCATAGCCCTACTTTTGGCTATGCGATCATGTGATTGCTTGCCACGTGTCCTTGTTCGCGATTGTGAAGTTGTGTGGTGGCAATTTTCGAGGTGATGGCGGTGGTAGTTTTCTTGTGGTGGTGTTAACCAGTGGTGGTTAATGTAGCGGGCTGTTGCATGTTTACATAGCCCACTTTTGGGCTATGCGATCATGCGACAGGGCACCACGTGTCTGTGGCGGTTGCGGTAGCAGCTCCTGTCGGCAGGTGGGTGCATGGTAGCAGTTTGTCACATGTTCACGTGGGCCATTTCCATAGCTTGCGAACATGTGACAAACCTTGTTGTGGCAGTGGTTTGAATGTCCAGTGGTTATGTGGAGGTAGATGGTTAGTAGGTGTCGCAGGTTCGCATAACCCATTTATAGGTTATGCGATCATGCGACCAAGAATTTATTTGGGGCCCGTTTCCTATGGCGGTGTGTTGTGGATGCACGGTTGCATGACTGGGGGAAACAGTTGAAGATCGTAGAGCCCGCAAAGTGCTTATAGCCATTGCAGTTAGAAGTTTGATTTTCCAGCGACAGAGGGTACCATATTTTTATGGAATTGAATGTAGAAGCGACCCTGTTTGGTGAGAAGTGATTTGCAGTGTGGTCCAGGGTGCCTAGCAGTTGTTTGCAAAGGGATTTGTATTGTGAGGAATGATTACACTCTTGGCTTGAGAGGTGTTTGTAGGTGGCCGATTTGACTGATTTTCATGGCAGCTCCAAGTTCTCTATCCTAGCTCATAGATTTTCATGATTGCAGATCTGTTTGAGATTTTCTTTCTCTGGAGTACTTGGTTTCCCACCTTTGTAATAAATTTTGTTGTAAATTTTAGCATGTCGGGTGGTTGAGACCTTGGCCCTAGCTATCCGTAGCTTGTTGCATTCTCTCTGAGAATTCCAAGGCGGCTAGTGGTATAAGTTGCAAATTTTTGAATTTTGAAGGGGTTCCAAAACATTGTTTCTTTTGGTCCCTGGTTTTTTACTGTAACAAACTGATAGAGGTCTGATTTGGTGTCTTTTTCTCAGCTTTGTGTCATGTTAATTGTATGTTGATTTTGGATTTGTTAATGAAAACATTCTTGGATCCCAATCTTGTATCTTGTGTATGTCTTCTTGCTTGTCTCTGAGCTCATATATGTTAATATCACAAAGTGTGTTAATGTATGGTAAACAAAGAGTATTTTGAATTCATCTCTGAGTTTCTAAAAAAGTTAGGATTAAAGCCTTTTAGATGAATTCAGTGAGTTTACAGCCAAGTGTAGAATTTGATGTCCTTATGCTTGAGGGAAAGGGGTAATAGGCAAAGCACTTACTCTGGTTTCCATTGTGTTTGATTTGAGGTGTTCAGTTGAGGTATACAGTTGGGTGACTCTTAGCCCTGGGATAAGGCACTGGTCTTTTCTCTTGAAGTTTCATGGTTAACAACCACAAACATAAACATTCATTTGATAAACCTTTTAGACTTGTGTGAGCATTGTATACATCATTTTGAGACTTCTTTAGAGAAGTGAGTCAAGGTACACCCGCCTGAGCATTGAAGCTCAAAGAGTAGAAGGATCTTTGATCCTTGTTAGTTGGCCCTCTTCCTTATGGACTTTAGAGTGGTGATAGAGTCAGGAGTTGTATTTGAATTATCCATCAAAGTGTAAATTTGCAAGTTGAAGATCAAAGGGAATAATCCACAACCAACACAATTTTCCTCCCCAAGGCCTAAATTTTCAATTTTTGATCAAAATGCTAAAACCCTAAGTGCTAGCCTGCTAGGTTGAGATATGCTCTAAAAATCCAATAAACCCTAGAAAGACTCAGATCGGTTCTATTTCGTCATTACTTTTCAAGTCACTTAAAAGAACCTTTAAGCATGTGCGCGTTACTAACAAACCACCAGCAATGTTCTGAAGTAATGCTGGGTTGTTTCATAACTTCTCAACAGTTAAGTGGTTAGGATGCTAATGGGTTCCAAACTTTCGATGGACTCCTGACTAATGGTGTGCGTAACTTCAGAAATAAAGAGACAGTTAGTTAAAAGTGACAGTGCGTAATGGTGTTGAAAGTGACAATTAGTTGCATTCCACATGGAAAGCATAGATGAATGGACTATGACATGTGTTAGGAATAGTTGGTTTACGGAGCTTCACAAGGGTTTGTTGGCCATTAGTGTTGGTGGTTACGAAGCTACAATAAAGCATTTTGTAGAAAGGTGTAACTTCGGAAAGGTTAATTAGTTACAAGATTAAATAGTTGAGAGGTTATGAAAGGCTTTGTGCGGGACTTCACAAGGTTATATGAGAGTAGAGAATCAGAGATGTTAAGAGCTAAGAAGACCGTCAGTCTGTCACCATAACTTCAGAAGGGTTTGAAAAGCCTCTAATTTGTATGTAGCAAAGTTGAGATAGGGTTAGATGATATGTTTGCATAACTTCGCAACCAGCCCAGCTTAAGTTTTGAATCTTATTCTTGAAGTTCAAACTTGAAATAACATGGTTGCAGCTTGCATGACTATGAGGCATTGAGGGCCAAGGCATTTATAGTTTACACTTTATAGTGACAAACAAGTACATTAATAATTATATGAATTCAAAATTTCAAATTACAAATTTCTTGAACATTCTACATTACAAAAATCATGAATTCAAATTACAAATTACAAAAATCAAAATTCAAATTACAAAAATCATGAACAATACTTATTACTTGTAGCTGAATATGAGTCAAATTGTCAATAATAAATATTCATAATCAAGTCCATTATCAATTTATCCAACAAGTGCAATAATAAGTATATAGTGTATAAAATTATAAATACCTATTAACCGAATGCTAATTCTAAATCACTTCACTCTTCACTTAGTGTCAATGAGTAGTCTACCTCTTCTATATCCCACATGGAATCCAACTCCTGAAATTGACTACTACTACTAGCAAGAGGTTCTTGATCTTCTTCATTCTGAGTTGGGTATTTAAAATCAAAACATTCTTCATCTTCATTCTAAGTCTGGGACCAAGATCCATCCTTTGTCTCAGAACCACCATGTTTTGAACTTGACCTAGTGTTCAAAAGCCCTCATCTTTCATGCAGGGAATTCCAAATTGCCAATGCCCTATCATAAGGAAAGTCTCTAACATTGTACTGAGTTACAAACAACCTCAAGAAAGTTTCCAAATTTCTGTCAAGTTTGTTTTTGATCTCTGATTTCAAAAACCCCAATGCACTAAAAACTCTTTCACCTTCCACCCACCCCAATATCATTGTTTGACATAAATCAGCAAGTTTGAAATATTCTGATATTGAATCATGCAAAACTTCACTCTGCTCTATCCTTTTCCAAAGCCTAGTTATTGCACCAGGTTCAAATGGATTCTCCAAGTTTTTTAACTGCAATTTCATACATGATGCAAATTGTCTACATTGTTTTTTAAGATTAACTGAATCTATAATTCCATCAATTAGTTGTCCATTGCAATCTGCATGTTTTGAAAAGTCTCTAATCAATTCATCAATTTTTTTATGAAACATATGAACATCAAGTTGTCTATCTCTGATATTTTTCCAAAAATGAGGAAAGACACAACCCATGGCTTCAAGAATTTCTTCTTGAGGGAATCTTTCATGAATCTCACTTGAAAGTTGGTAGGAAATTGACTTCAAATTCTCACTAACAGATTTAACAAACTTGTCAAAATCAACCCTTTTAACTGGAAGTAGTTTGCTTTGCTTGCCCATCTTAGATTGGTGCATTGGTATTTCATATCCTTTCACAAACACACATAAATCATTTTTTACATTGAATTGTAAAAAATTCTCAGCATGATTCAAATCTGAAATTATTTTCCACCTAAAAAAATTTGGGCTTTGAAGTGTTATCATATCTGAGTATAAATTATCTAGGGCAATGCATGTCATTCTACGTAAATCTGAGTACTCATGGATATACATAGTATTGTCTTGGGATTTCTTAACAAGTTTGTTCATTAAATCTAGCATGGGGAGAAGACTGGCTAAAGTTAACAGAGTCTCTATATCACTTAACTTATGTAAAAAATTAGAAGCTTTGTCTACTGTGAGGCGTTGCTCATATATTACTCTGATCAAGGATTGATATTCTGTTAGAACACTTTCTATTGGTCCATGCAAAGAGATCCATCTGGTCCCAACATCCTTGAGAAGCTTGTTTCCTGGTGTTACTTCCTTTGAGAAAATCTTAAATTCTACAAAATGTTTAGGACTTCTACAAAAGTAAGAGTATATGTCACAAACTAGATCTTCAACTTTTGACACTGTAGGAAAATCACTTACAATTTTATATGCTAAATTTATTCATTGAGCCATGCAATGTATGCCAAGCATGTAAGGTGCAATACTAGTTTGTAATCTTGCATAGAGACCATTCCTTTGGCCTTGCATTACTACAACTCCATTAGCTCCAACACAAACTAACTTCTTTCCAATTGTCAAATCATCCATACCAGCAACTTCATTCAAAGCATTCTTCACTTCAAAATATAAGTTTTCTACTGTTGAATTGCCCCTCATTTTATGAACACAGAGTAGATGAGCTTTGCAAACATGTTCTTTTACTATATACACATGCATACAGACCCAAGCAGTGTTATCTACTACAGTAACTTCATCTATGGATAATGAAATGAATCTGGATTGTTTTACTTTCTCTTGTAAATTTTTCTTTTCCACCTCAAAAAGATAGTTTTCCATTTCCCATCCAACGTTTGTTGACCAATGTGACATAGGATAGTGAGGAACTTTCAAAAAATATAATAAATTACCATATTCTAAGAAGTCTCTCATAGGACACCCTCTGGACATAATATGAAAAACAACACTCATTTGAATGGTCTTTGCTAGGTTTGCTTCATTGACTGCAAGTTTAAACCCAGCCTTGATTGGATTTTCACTACTAGCAATTACTGCATTCTCTTGTTATGCTCTTCATATTCTATGGCATACTTAACATGAAGACATTCTTCCTTTGATTTCCATCTCACTACTGATATTTCTTGTCTGTCTATGGTTTGTTTTTCATAAACCTTACCAATATGCTTTTCTATAGTGTCAAGCTTTAGCTGCAACTTCTTCTCTCTTTTAAGTTTCCAGGTACAAATCTTACACCTGCATTCTGTTGGTTGTTCATCATTGCTTAGGACTGGTTCAATGAACTAGTACTTTGCTACCCAATCAACCTTAAAATTTCTTTCCATTTCCCACTCTCGCCTCATTTTTACTTCCCTTTTTCTTTTCTTCCTACCAACATCGTTATTATCTTCATTGCTAGCATTTTCTTCCAACTAGTTCTGCGTATCCCTTATAACATGAACATCTTCTCTTGTGCCACAATTATTATCCTCATTTGATGCATTTTCATTTTCATTTAACTCAATGACAACCCCAGCTTGTGGTACTGGTACTGGTGAGCTACTGTGAATGGCTTTTGCACTCGCAATTGCAGATGTTGATGGAGCAGAAACATTGCCAACTCCAAAGAAAGCCTTTATGGTAGTATCTTTAAGTTTTGGTCATTTTGAAGGCCTCCCAGGCCCTTCACTACCTTGAGAAGTCTTACCCTTATCTAGCTTTCCAATCTCTTCACTGCCCTGAGCATGGTGAGAAGTCTGAGTCTCAACCTCCCTTGATATCTGAATCCCTTCAGCAGTAGTAGCCCAAGGATACTCAATCTCAGGATAGTCACCCTTATCTGACATCTTCACCCAATGACCTGAACCTCTCACTAGTCACTAGGATTCTAGCCTCTACTAATTAAAATTAATAGCAATACTGTGAAATGTGAACAAATAATTGTTTACCTTTGTCTAGTTTCCTCTAAATTCTGACTCTCTGAAATGTTGAATCCTCTGTTTACTGCTGCAAGATTGTTATTTGTAAATCTGTCCCTCCGGCTCCAAAGATTTGTAATGATGCATGATAAGACTACTTTTAAGTTTTCTAAATTTGATTTGAATTTATATCAATCCATGATTCCAAATTCCAAATTTCCAAATTTAAAAAAAAAAAAAATTCTTGAGATTTTGGCAAAAATGTGTCAAGTGCCGACCTGATCAATGCTATTTTTGGCAAAAGATAAAAATACTTGGTAGTCAATAACACAATTAATTAACGGGTTGGTGAAATACATCGTGGACCAATAAGACAAGTAATTAACAGGTTGGTGAAATACGTCGTGGACCAATAAAACAAATAATTAATGGGTGGCAAAATAGGTCGTGGTTAAGATAACAATATAAACCATTTGGCTATTTTAAATTTTATATGAAGTTCATTATTAATATCATTGGCAGATAAGAGACCATTAAAAGAACCATGTCAGATTAGTAATAGGTGAATATGATGGTCAATAATGTTAAATGATAGATATAATTGGTGATTCCAAGGAATATTTAGTAGTTATTGTGTCAAGATTGGGCGAATATGGGCCAGCCTATACCTACGTGATTCACCAATTTCATGAAATGTATTCCCTAGAATTCACCAAAAGGTGAATATTCACCACTAAAAATTACGCTGCTCTCTATTAGTTGGGACAAAACTATCTGCAAATTGTGTGAGTGTATTGCAAGAATAGTTGGTATTGGCAGGTACTATCACTTCTGCTCCATGGAATGGGAACTTGATACATTGGTGATATGAGGATGAAACCACTTGCATTTCATGGATCCACAGTCTACCCAATAGTATGTTGTATGCAAGAGGAATATTTAGAACTTGATAGATGACATCCCTCTCTACAGGTCCAACTCAGATTGGTAGCACAACTAGACCTTTGGATTTTCATTCTGTTACAAGTAGTGGCTATCGTTGCACCAAAAGATTGACCTGTTACTACCTGATACAACCACTAGACTTATAGAAGACATAGGAGGTAGTTAAGCCATGTCACAAATCCCGAGGGAAGCACTGACCATTTTTCCAACAATCTCCCCCTCAGTGTTACCCGAGGGGATTCAAACCTGTGACCAAGTTCTGATACCACTTGTTACAAGTAGTGGTTGCTGTTGCACCAAAAGATCGACCTGTTAATGCCCGATACAACCACTAGACTTATAGAAGACACATGAGGCGGTTAAGCCATGTCATGAATCCTGAGGGGAGCACTGACCATTTTTCCAACATGTTCTTCTTCATCATATGCCTTAATGGTAATTTTCTTGTGAGCATCTATGCAATTTTCATCATAGCCTAATTGGGTGAGAAGCTTAGTAGAGAAAATGTTGAGGCCAACACCATTGTCAATGAGGACATGAAGGACATGCTTTGGACCTATCATGACTTCTATATGCAAAGGGGCATTGTGTGGATGGCTCAGTGAATGGTCATCTTCTTCGGAGAAAGAAAAATAATGCAGTGAGGTTAGGTGACCCACCATGGATTGAAACCGATCAAGATCCAAATCTTTTAGGAGATTTACCTCAGTGAGTGCTTTATCAAGAATCTGCCTATGAGCAGGCAAGATCTTCAACAACTCAAAGATAGTAGTCTAAGTGTTGGTACATTGCAACTGGTCTAGAATGTTGTAGTTAGCAGTACTAGGCATGGGGACTGATTTTGAGTTCTTGTTGGTAGGACCAACAAAAAATTTATCCTCGGGTTGTTTCAGTGTGGATGTAGAAGGGTCGGGACCCTTGACGGTAATCTTCGCATGAGATTAGGTAACAACGTTCACATAATCCTAAGATGATTTTGGTTTGGAAGAATGAGACACAGGGCCTTGCAAGACTAACAAATTCTTAGGTTTAGGAGCATCCTCACTCCCCTTGATAGTGATCACATCACAATATTCAACCTTCATGGGTTCAATCATGTTAATGACATTGTCGTTGGTACCATATGTGTAGTTAACCTTGTTGTTGGAATTCTTGGCCTTGGAATATCTTCCCTTCTTGTGAGGAGGAAAGGGTTCCTTAAACACCTGATGATCTAAGTTTTTATTATGACCGCTTACAATAATATCCCCATTGTCGATAAAATCTTGGATCTTATGTCTAATCTAAATGCAGCCAGAAGTGTTATGACCCTTGTTTTGGTGATAATCATAGTATGTGGTTTCATTCCACCAAGAAGGTCATGGTTATGGGTCATAGGGACATAAATTTTCCAAGGGAGCGAGTATTTGGTTTTGCACAAGAGTCTTGTAAACCACATCAAGGGGTTCTCCCAAGGAAGTAAACTCATGCTTGGGTCGAGAGGCCCAAGGTTTGTTTCTGGAAAATCTCAAAGGTTGTTGAGTATCTATCATAGCCTTCTCAATGGCTTTGGCCACCTATAAGCTGGAGGTAATGTTGAAAATAGACTTTGAAGGTTTTGGGGTCACATTTTCAACAACTCCATCATTTACAAAATCTCTATTTTTGTTGACAAACTTACCTTTGTCTTTGTTCAAGGAGGAAGACCCTTGTTTGTTATCCTTGTTCAAAGTCAACTCTCTTTTCTTGACCATAAATGATTCTATCCTCAAAGCTTGTTTAATCATATTATCAAAATTTAGGGGACCTTGCAATTGTACTTGATATCCAAAATCAGGGACGAGATTATCTAAGAAGATATTGAGCTTTTCAGACTCAGGTAACTTATGAGGATATTTTGTGCAAAGTTGTCTCCATCTTTGAAGGATCACCAAGAAAGGTTCCCCTTGTCATTGTTTTAGATTACAAAGATCTCAAATATTAACCAGATGCTGGATATTGTGCGAATAATTTTGGAGAAATAAATTAGCAATCTTGTCAAAAGTCTTGATAGTCGTGGGTAGTCAAGAGAACCACTCCATATCTGACCCATGCAAGATATGAGGAAAAAGGCACATGAGATATGTCTGATCATGTATGAACTCCATGGATCAAGCACCCAACTCTCTTAAGTGATCCTAGGGATCAGTAGTACCCAAGTATTTATCGTATTTGGGGAGCTCTACTCCTTTGGGAAAAGGAGGCATGTGAAGACTCTTATTGAAGGGGAAAGGACAGATGCTTTCCATTGTAAACTATTGTACTAGTTTATCATTATCCTTCACAAGTTGGCTAATTTTCTCTTGCATGTCTCGAATCACCTTTTGCAACTTGGTGGTCTCAGTCTCTTCTTCTTTGGTCACAAGTGTCTCTACTTTGAAATCTGGGGGTAACTTGGCCCCTTGTTTGGCTAGCTTGAGAAAGTATTTCTCCTTCTCCTCTAGAAGGAGGATTTCCATCATTTTGATAAGACCCTTATTGGCTTTTGCAGCATCTATGTCATTTTTGGTTATCGTCTCATCGTCATTACCAAGAATTTCAAAAATGCTTGGGGCTTGATCTTGATTCTAGTCATTTTGAGAGTGATAATGATATTGTTGCTGATCATTTTGAGATTGATCATGATGTTGGTTGTTTCAAGATTGATCGTGACATTGGTAATTTTGAGATTGATCATGACTTTTGTTGTATTCACCTTTTGAGAATTGGAATGGGTCTCCCATCTTGTCGATGGGTGAGTTTGCAAAGTGCACAGACTTAGTATGAGTGTGTGTAGTATTCTGAGAGGTCATGGCAATAGGATCGAAAAGGTTGACAGGTTCAAAAGGGTCAATAGGCTTGAAAGGATCAAAAGGTTCGATAGGATTAATAGGATCAATAGGATTAATTCTACAAAGTGACCTTCCAGAGTCTTGCTGATCTTCAAACAATGGGTTATGATGGTCTGGAAACAATAAGTTGTAACACTCTTGGAACACTGGATTCCAATTTAGATTGATGTCTATATGGAACAAACATCTAGCTCTAGGAGATGAGTATCGAGATGGGCCCTCTTTCAAGGCAACCGATGGGATGGACCGCGAGGATCCCTTGCAACACTTAGATTGTGTGATAGGTTTGGGACGACCTCTTCCTTGATTATGAGATCTACCTCTACTTTTTCCAATACCACAAATGGGAAATGTGTTGCCACTTCTAGTCATAACAGTCATAGATGAAGATTAAGTAATGAGGGAGGACTTAGGATTATGCTTAGAACTCTGTCTCTAGAATAGCAAAAAAGAGATAAAAAGTGAAATGCACCAGACATGAATCGTCGAGAGTGTGGCTACACCAATCAAGATATGACTATTGCATCGCAAGGTACATAAGCACAGTAGGATAAGATAGACAACATAGAGATAGTGAGAATTTAAGAAGTAATCATTCAGTTCTCAACCCAAGACACCTAGTTTTAGAGAGTGGATGATAGGAGAACAGGCAGACAGACAAGAATCAGATCAGGCAAAAAGTTGACACGTTTTGGCAGGTTCAACTTCCAGCAGGCCCTCTAAAGGTGACATGGACTTTGGCTTGGATCTAAGGGTCAGATTTTTTGATTCTCTTAAAGAGAGAAGAACATACTTCTCTACCTCTTCACCTTACCCAAACACACAAGACATGTCTATCACTAAGCTAACTCCTCTTCAACCAATCCACAAGCTTTTGGGTTTCTAGTTTTCTCAAAGAGAGAAGAGCATAATCCCCTAACAAATGGATGTACTAAAGATTTGTTACCTTTCCTTGCTTCCCCAGGTATCTATCATGCTAGCAAAATATAGGTCTCAAAATCATCCATGGGCATCACTTCCATGTAATGAAGAGCCTATTACCCTATCCTGCTATCAAGACCCTTAAGAAATCTTCACAAGGCCCTAATTATACTATGTGAATAAAGCAAAAAAACAAGAAGAATGTTTTAGAATATCTTTGACAATTATCCTACAAGAAAACCATTAGTATGTTATGTCTTGGTCAAGCATCTTGCAGCCCATTGTTATGCTGTCAGAGAAAGAAAAAATAGAGATATAAAAAACACTAGCATGTAATAATGTCAGGAAACAGTGCAGGAAATTTGCAGAAACTAATTTTTTTTAAAAAATTGATGGAAAGTCTCACGCAAGGAAGTACAATGCTTTGCATGAGAAAGTACTACATTGCACATGAGAAAGTGGTACTGACAAAAAACATTCATGCGACATAGTCAGAAAGATTGAGTGAGATTCTGTACTTAGTTATACAGACTGTATGGACAGAGCTTTAAATTCTTTTCAGAAAACTTTCGAGAGTGGGGCCATAAATGATTTTTTTGCCCCATGGTGGGTGCCAAAATATTTATGTTTGAATACAGACCTCAAATTTTTCCATAGACCTCAACATGGTCATTTCTCAATGATCATATATGAAGATGAACATGAATTTTCCACTTCGCACACTCAATTGAATCGACCGGTCACCTCCTATTTAGATGGGGTTTGAGTTTACTCTTAGAATTGAGAGCCCAACAACCATAGACCAAGCTAAAATGGATGATTTAAATGCTAAGAAAATGATTGTAAATGAAATGAATTAAGCTAAAATGAGAGTGCAATTGTAATCTAAGAATCTTGAAATGAAATGAGAATTAAACTAAGAGCATAATAAGAAAACTAGATTAAAGATGAGAGTGCAAAATTATACTAAGAGATTGAAACTATTCTAAATATGCAATGTGAAAATCTTGAGAAATATGAAAATGAGATAACAATTCGACAGAGTTTTAGTGCTCTCAAAATTGTCTCCTCAAATGAGGAAAGAGAGGTTCATAATATAGAAGAGCCCGGGTGGAGAGTGAAGAGTTTCTTGCAAAGAAACGGTCAACTCTTCATCTCCTTGGCGGGAGGTAAAACAAATTGGAGGAATTATCTAATTAATTAAATGAAATATTGCCACATTGGTGGCTTTTCAAATTATTTGAATTATTAAATCCAAATGAGAGCATTTCATTTAAAGAACTAAATAACTATTTAATTCCTTTGATGTGTATTAGCTAAAGGGGGTGGAATTAATTTAATTAAAGCACTAGGACTTTATAATTAAATTAATTAATCATAGGGATTATTTAGCCAATAAATGTCGATATTTAGGAATTAAATATAGTGTATGATTAATGCAAATTTGAGGCTTTTTGTATTTGACACCAAATCAAATAAAGTCAATTAGGAGACATAATTGCCTAGTACAATAAGACTTTAATGATGTAGAAATTTGAAATAATGCACCAAAATTGATTAGAATTGTAAGGTGCCAATTTTGGGGTATTACAATTATGACATGTGTTAGTTCTAGAATTAGTTAGAATAGTTATTGTCCATTAGTTACATGTATTAACTAGTTATTTTTTATGATATCAATTCTAGATCCCCTTATGACCTCCCCTTAAGACACTAAAAAATGATGAAATTAGTTAGATTACTTAGGACATGTCTTAGTTCTAGAATTACTTAGAATAGTTATTGTCCATTAGTTACATGTATTAACTAGTTATTTTTTATGATATTAATTCTACATCCCCTTAAGACCTCCCCTTATTAGTTAAAGATTCCCTTAAGACACTAAAAATGATGAAATTAGTTAGATTACTTATCATATCTAATCAAATCATATCATCTACTCATATCATCTAATCAAATAAAACCATCTAATCAAATCATATATCATCAAATAAAATCATCTAATCAAATAAACTCAAATCATATCATCTAATCAAATAAAACCATCTAATCAAATGATATGTCATCAAATAAAATTATCTAATCAAATCAAATCATATCATATCATCTAATCAAATATATGTCTCTAATCAAATTTTTTTCTTGAATCATGTCTCTAATCAAATATATGTTTCGAATCAAGTATATGTATCTCATCAAATATATATGCCTCTAATCAAATATATGTCTCGAACCATAAACTGAAAATATCAAACATATACTAATGACATATATAATGAGTCTCAAATAAAAGATATGTGCAACATGTCCTAAACTAGGGAGTCATCTAGGTGCATGTGAATAGAGCGACCCTTTGAGCAATTGCCACAAGCATTGTCTAGCTGTGAGACAAAAATTGATCCCTGTGAATATAAATGCATGTATATATGATAATAATTTAAAATAATTAAAATATTATAAATGCATGTTTAAAATTACATGTTTCTAAAACTTACCTAACCGGTGTCACATCTGCTGAATCACTCCTATGGAAAGCATCCTCTGGTTGTAAAGCAACAACTAACCCTTGTAAATTTAGTACAATAGTTGGTTATATACATGTGCATAGTATATATATTATGTAAAGTACTTGAAATATATAAATACATGTGTACACATGCATGCTTAAACATACATATATTGAAAACTTACCTGACCACTAGTAGGTGTCACATCAAATGGATCTCTCATATGAAGATGCTCTAAGCCCACACTAGAGGTGATGTGCTCTGCTAACTATGCCTGCAAAATATTATACATTGAACAAACATCAATACACATGTCTACAATTAACTGTTCACTAAAACTCCTAAGAAAAAAGAACATAAAATTTTATATGTACCTGGGTCTTAGGAGCAAGAGGATCATCAGCACACCGTACCATCGTATCATCAACTGAAACTACATCACCCACACCACCATCTGTCCCAAACCTCTCTAGTAATGAGGAGTGTAGGGGTGACACTAGCTAGGAGGGGAGTGATGTAGAACCTGAACCATTTGGATGCAATAAAATATCCATAAATGACCCAACATCAGTGCCAACGTCCACCTAACCCAACCCACATAACTTCTCATCAAAAGTGTCTAGGCCTTCAGTGGCGATACATACATCTCCAACCTGTATACCTGAATCTACAACTGTACAGTGATCTGTGGGTGTAGAGCACTCTGTACTATACTGTGCCTAACTAGTAGATGGTGCATCCTATTTTGGTGGAACTACAGGACCCCATGCAAATCCAATGAAATCCCTGATTGAATGTATTGGGATTTCGTGTGTGTCATCAATATGAGAATAGGACTGTAGGAGATCCTCCAAAGAGTAAAGGGCCATATCAAAATGACTATGATGACCTAAAAGTGCTTGTATCTCTCCAAGTAAAGGAAGACATGCTGGTCTATATGTCTCATCAGTCACACCTATAGTAGTACTAGATGAAGCCTCAGAAGATGATCTGGCTCTACTTGGTCTAGTCAAAATGCATCTTCTCACTAAATCTCAAGTGATGGATGTGGCTGCAGAAGCAATCTATCCTATACTATGTGTATCATCTTAAAATGGAAGCACTTCCATGTTAAGAGCATTTAGCCCTCTGAGTAAGTGGTTTGGGGTCATATTGGATGCCTTGGATTGATCTTTACTTTGATCTGGCTTTCTACCCACTTTCCACTTCTTTCCTATTTCATTCTAGGTGAAATTAGGGTTAGGATCTTGAGGATTCTCCTTAATTTCCCTCTTCCATGGCTCTATTTTCTAGGTAGGACTTATAAATAGGTTCTCATAGCCTTCATCATAGGATTTTGTGCCTATCCCTAGCATTTTGTCCCTATTCTAATATCATTCCTAGGTCTCCGGGCATCCCTGGGACCTCCTGTCTTGATTCTGACTGGATCTGGGCCAAGGGTCAAATTTAAGGTTGATCCTAACTAGGTCAAGATTGAGCTCGAACTTGACTAGGTCAAGATTGAGGTCATACCTAACTAGGTCAGTTCCAACCTTGATTTTTCCCCCCTCTTTCAAATTTCCAAAATCCTTGATTTTCGGGTATCGGGCTTTTGGGATATTTGTTTTCCCGCCTCTGGGTTGGCCATTTTGGGTTTCAGGATGGTAAATCCTCTAATTGCATTTAATCTAGGTATATTTTCTAAAGGTTAGGACCTAATTGGGATTTAATTCTCCAAGGTGGCCCCTCTAGAGGATTGTGCCCTAGTTCACTATAAAAGGAGGCCTTCCTCTCTCATTTTATCATCCAACATCCATTATTCACATCTCTCCATCAAGTTTTCATGCTCAAGCTCTCTCAAGCTCTCAAGGTGATCAAGCAAGCATTCAAGTCCTCTTCTCCATCCAAGTTCTCCATTGAAGATCAAGGATTTAAGCATTCAATCCATTGAAGGGATTTGGTTCAAGCATTCAAGATTCATCATTCAAACCCTAGATCTAGCCATCGTCATGGTGTGATCTTCCTTCAAGATCCTTTGTTCATCTTCAAGATCCATTTCATTCTTCCCTCAAGGTGGATTCCAAGCATACAATCATGGAGGTTTTATTTACATTTATTGTTTTGTTCAAGCTTTCATATCAATATACTTGTTTACATTCAAAATACAATTGCACATCTATTGGATTGCATAGCTTCATTGTTAGATCCTTTTCTACTACTTGCTAGCATTCTCCATTTCAATTTCAATATTAAGGTTGATTCCAAACCGATGTTTGACCAAGGCAAACCCCCCAAACAAACAACAAAAAAACCTATTTTCTTGCAGGTATAGGTACGAGATTTCAAATCTGAGAGCGAATTTGGATACCCTTTTCAACGAACTTCTGAGATCTGCGAACAGAATTAGAATCGGCCTTCAAATAAATAATGTAGTATTTGACCTTTTATGAGGGTCAAACTCGACCTGAGCTCATCTTGGAGAAAGATTTTTGGGTTTTCTCTGTCTTGGCATTTCTGGTTCGAAGCAGGTTGTAGAATTACTCAAAATTACACACAAACATCATAAATTGACATTTTCCAGATCTGCACTAATTTGAGGTTAGTATTTGTATTTCAATTATTCCATATCTCAAGCATAATTCCTTTATAGGGAAATATTGAATTCTCTCTCTCTCTCTCTCTCTTCCATATTCTTTATAAATTGATTCGATTATGTATTAACCTCTTGGTTGATCAAATTGGATCTCTTCTTTGGAAATTTGGGTTTGAGAATTGATCTCATATTTCCCCCTTTACATTTGAATAGAGTTGATTCCAAATTTCCACTATTCATTTTGGTGAGCCCAACTAGCTTACTCTCTTTCTTTTTTGGTGTTAGATTGCCTTTTTAGATCTAGTTTATGCTCTTGCATTTAAAAATTCAAAAATACAAAAAAAAAATCTATATATTCAATAAAATACAAAAACATTTCTTGCATTTACTATGGAGATTGTTAAGATGTTTTGGTGCATGGTTATGTTCTTTATCACTCTTCTTTTAGCATCTCTTTATACTACCTATGATGTTTATGAGAGTATCATCCACTTCATTATGGTGATGACCCTTCACTTTTCTCTTGCCTATGTTTTTGTAAAGTTGACCGACACTAGTCTGCCTACATTTAAATATTTTCTTAGGGATTTATGTGGTAGCCTTATTCATCTTTTAGATTATGTGAAGAATTTGGTAGATGACACATCATCTCCTAATCTTCCCAATCCTAATCCTATCAATCTTAATCCTAATCCTATCAATCTTAATCTTAATCCTAATCTTCCTATTCTAATACCTAATTCTCCATCTGTTAATCATCGCTCTTCCCGTACTTATGATGGGATTCAAGCTATAGTTTAGGATGCAGATGTGCAAGATTTCTTTGATTTACCTTCTCCTTTGATTCATGATGATATTAAAGGAAAGGGTAAAGAAATTGCTTCAAAACCTATTATCCCACCTTATACAACCTTTACTCATGAGCACGATAAACACTCACCTCCTATAGAAGCTTTACCTAATATGTACACTACCAGATATAATATGGTGACTAAACAAGGTTATAAGGGTTTAGGGATAGGAGTTAATGAGCATGGTATTAGGTTTCCAATTCATATACCCCCTAAACTAGATATGTATGGTGTTGGGTGTTCAAAATCTGAAGGTAGGTGATGCTAAACATCATCCTCCTCTCCCCACACCTATATTAGATAACTTTACTACTCATTAAGAAATTGCTAAGAAGGTATACGTTGAGCTAATGAATTCCAAGAAAGAAATCTTTAGACCTATGCTGATAGATGCTCTATACAAATATAAATGTCCTTTTCATCATAGTAACAAACATTTACTTGCTGATTGTAAACATTTCAAGTTATATGTTAGAGAAAGAGATGCTTTAGGAATTATATCTCACTCTCATGCAGTTTTACAATTCCTTCATAACTTTGATATAGGGGATTCCCCTCCTTTAGATATAATGTAAATGTTCTTCTCCTCTTGTCTCATGACTGGGGGGCAAGAGGTGTATTTTCATCCAGTCTCCTAGGATCCATTAGGTCTTTTATTAGGACTTAATTGGTATTCTTTCTCTCCTCTTTTTCTATGGTTTTGCATTATGTTTTTAATCATCCATAGAATCTATATTTTCTATTCAAGATATCTTTTCTCAAACATTTGTTTTGTGAAGGTATCCCTTGTCTCTATCTCTAGGGGGCAAGGTACCTCTTTCTTTCTCTTTATCTAGGGAGCTCCTTTCCTTAGCTTAGTGGTATTTTTTTATATTGAAATATTATTTCAACATATTGATAGATGTTTTGACTATGGATAACTTTCTTATATGATAAGTTGTTGTCCTAGGTTGTCACTTCTTCTCTATTTTTCAAATTATGTTCTTTATAAACTTTCACCCTTGCTTTGGTGTTAGAGTTGTTTCCCTCATTTCAAAGATTCCTCTTCCTCTTGTTTACAGGGGGCTTGATGATTGAATCTTTGTTCCTGCCTATTGAAAGTTGATATTTTACCTAAAACACTCCTCTTTGGTGGGGGTCTTATTGATAAGATCTCTTTCTTTGAGGATCCTTTTCCATGAGTGACATATCCTTTTCACGATTATCTATATTCTTAGATGTAGGGATCAATATCCCTCACTAAGAATATGGTATACATTGTTGCTAAACAGGATATCTCCTTACATTGTGAAGAAGGTATCCTCTTCCATCTTTGTTCCTACACTTGGGGGACAAGGATGTCATTTCCTTCTATCTTGCTGGGATTCACTTGTTTCCTTGGGTAAGTAGTATTTATCTATTATGTGATATCCAATCATACATGAAAATTTTGGTTTGCATTAAGGAACTATGTCCTTGATCATAACCTATTTTATTGTTTGACATTGGGTTCCCATGGTTGATATATCTCTCACCTTGGAAACTAAATAGTGTGCTATCTATCATAAGGGTTACTTTCTTTTCACTTCTTGCATGATATCTCTTTACATTTTTCCCTTCGATGGCCTCATAGGAGTTGTGACCTTCTTGGCTTGGATTGGGTGTTGTTTGTGGATATTGTCTTGATGTTGAGAAAGGCTTTATCCTTGTTCTTTTTTATTTCCTTAACATGTCAAAATAGTCTGTTTTTGGCATATTAAGGAGTGGGGCATATATAGGGCCTCCCTTGTACTATAGTTTTTTATTTCAAATATGCTAAATCTTAGAAAGTAATGCACATAAGTTGCTAAATCCTAAAAAGACATGCATTCATATGCTAAATCTTCCGAAGGTAACACACATAAGTTGCTAAATCCTGAGGAGACACACATTTTTTTTTCAAATTTTTCAATATGCTAAATCCTTTGAAGGTAACACACATAAGTTTCTAAATCCTGAAGGGACATGCATTTCCAATTTCAAATATGCTAAATCTTGGAAGGTAACGCACATAAGTTGCTAAATCTTGAAAAGACACACACCTATATGCTAAATCTTCTGAGGGTAATGCACATAAGTTGCTAAATCCTGAGGAGACATGCATTTCATATTCATAGTGATACAAGAAGGTGGATCTATGGGTATTCTAGAAGTCATCAGAAGATGCATTACAATTGCAAGCATAGTTTAAAGGTGAACATGTTGGGCTCTCCCTCCAAGGTGATTCATGGTAAGGTGGGCATCTTACTGGGTGAGGTAATCACTTTTTCCTTTCTCTCTTTCCACTTTCATGCTAGTAGGATGGGATCATGAAGCTATGTTATTTATAGTTTTTCTCTTGTCTTTCTTATGTAAATATTTATGCTTTTATGATAGCTTTCCAAAAATGATATTAGTATGAGAAATATTTCTTAGCGAGGTTTCTTATGCTAATTGATTTGGGTTATTTAGTACTAACCCTTGTTCTTTTGGCACCCTCATGTGTGTATGTTGAGTTAGAATCCTTAGTCTGGGGGCTTTTGTTCTTAGCTATGTGTTATTTTATCTCATTGTGAATCCACTTGTATCTCCTCTTTCTTCTCCTTTACCAAGAGTTTACATCGAGTCCATACTCTTGCTAAAGTGGGGGCTTAATGTATATCCTAAAATGGAAGCACTTCCATGTTAAGAGTGTTTAGCCCTCCGATTAAGTGGTTTGGGGTCATAATGGATGTTTTGGATTGATCTTTTCTTTGATCTGGCTTTCTCCCCGCTTTCCACTTATTTCTTGTTTCACTCTAGGTGAAATTAGGGTTAGGATCCTGAGGATTCTCCTTAATTTCCCTCTTCCATGGCTCTATTTTCTAGGTAGGACTTATAAATAGGGCCTCCTAGCCTTCATCATAGTCATCATAGGATTTTGTGCCTATCCCTTGCATTTTGTCTCTATTTTGATATCATTCCTAGGTCTCCGGGCATCCCTGGGACCTCTTGTCCTGATTCTGATTAGATCTGGGCCCAGGGTCAAATTCGACGTTGATCCTGACTAGGTCAGGATCAAGCTCAAACCTAAATAGGTCAAGATCAAGGTCATAATTGACTAGGTCAGTCCCAACCTTGATTTTGCCCCCCTCATTCAAATTTCTAGAATCCTTGATTTTCGGGTATCGGGCTTTTGAGATATTTGTTTTCCTGCCTCTAGGATGGCCATTTCAGGTTTTGGGATGGTAAATCCTCTAATTGCATTTAATCTAGGTATATTTTATAAAGGTTAAGACCTAATTGGGATTTAATTCTCCAAGGTGACCTCTCTAGAGGATTGTTCCCTAGTTCACTATAAAAGGAGGCCTTCCTCTCTCATTTTATCATCCAACATCCATTTTTCACATCTCTCCATCAAGTTTTCATGCTCAATCTCTCTCAAGCTCTCAAGGTGATCAAGCAAGCATTCCATTCAAGCATTCAATTCCTCTTCTCCATCCAAGTTCTCCATTGAAGATCAAGGATTTAAGCATTCAAGCCATTGAAGGGATTTGGTTCGAGCATTCAAGATTCATCATTCAAACCCTAGATCTAGCCATCGTCATGGTGTGATCTTCCTTCAAGATCCTTTGTTCATCTTCAAGATCCATTTCATTCTTCCCTCAAGGTGGATTCCAAGCATACAATCATGGAGGTTTTATTTACATTTATTGTTTTGTTCAAGCTTTCCTATCAATATACTTGTTTACATTCAAAATACAATTGCACATCTATTGGATTGCATAGCCTCATTGTTAGATCCATTTCTACTACTTGCTAGCATTCTCCATTTCAATTTCAATATTAAGGTTGATTCCAAACTGGGGTTTGACCAAGGCAAACCCCCAAAACAAACAACAAAAATCCCCATTTTCTTATAGGTATAGGTGTGGGATTTCAAATCTGAGAGTGAATTTGGATACCCTTTTTGGTGAACTTCTGAGATCTACGAATAGAATCAGAATCGGCCTTCCAGTAAAGAATGTAGTATTTGACCTTTTATGAGGTTCGAACTCGACCTGAGCTCATCTTGGAGAAAGATTTCTAGGTTTTCTCTATCTGGACATTTCCAGTCCGAAGTAGGTTGCAAAATTACCTAAAAGTACACATAGACATCAAAAATTGACATTTTCTTGATCTGCCCTAATTTGAGGTTAGTATTTGTGTTCCAATTATTCCATATTTCAAGCATAATTCCTTTATAGGGAAATATTGAATTTTCACTCTCTCTCTTCCATATTCTTTATAAATTGATTCGATTATGTATTAACCTCTTGGTTGATCAAATTGGATCTCTTCTTTGGGGATTTGGGTTTGAGAATAGATCTCATATTTGACCCTTTACATTTGAATAGAGTTGAATCCATTTTCACACTATTCACTATGCACTACTCCCCTCTGAGAAGCAATGATGACTCTATCTATAGTAGTAGCCATCATTGATGCCACTACCAAATTCCTATGCCTAACTAGCTATCTATGATGTTGTATAACTCGATCAACCCTACGATACTAATCGTGGTCTGCAACCCTACTACGCCCTTGACCATAATATGCTAGAAGATATAAATAGTTGACCTTGAGTCCCAAATGAAACTTAGCTTACAACTATTGTGCAAAATATAATGGAATCTCATCGTTATTTGGATATCAACCATGTGCTAAAATAAACTGAGGGTATATTATACATGCGATTTCAGGAATGACACATCGTGTGACCTGATATTCCCTCATAATAGCCTTCCCATCATAATGTGGGAAAACCTCTCATTTGATTATATCCTTGGGGACAAGGCTCTGAACTGTCACCAAGGAAACATTACCCGAGACCTCAGCCCTCAACTCTCAAAAAATAGTCTCAACTACCTGAGGCGTGAAGGAGGAGTGAGATCTCAATCTAGCTATCATCGCCTCCAAACTGGTCAATATACTAGCACAAGTATCTCTATATATACTATCGCCTAAAGACATACAGATTGACTCTCTAAGTTGAGCCATCCTTGTGTCAAAAATATGAAAAATGGTCTGTATATCAAGAGTCTGAGGTGCGTCCTGAGTGGCCATCTAGATACATAACATGTGAAAGCTAAGTGTTAATAATTAAGTATTGGATTACATGTTATACCTGCATGTAAAATGGAAACAAATATTTAAATATATAAAATTATAGGTCCTATTAGGTCACGTAAATGGTCTTATTAGGTCTTAAGGGTCCTAGGATGGACTAATTGGTATTAATAGGTCCTATTAGGTCATGTAAGTGGTCTTATTAAGTCTTAAGGTTCCTAGGATGTACTAATTGGTATTAATAGGTCCTATTAGGTCAAGTAAGTGGTCTTATTAGGTCTTAAGGATCCTAAGATGTACTAATTGGTATTAATAGGTCCTATTAGGTCACGTAAGTGGTCCTATTAAGTCTTAAGGGTCCTAGGATGTACTAATTGGTATTAATAGGTCCTATTAGGTCAAGTAAGTGGTCTTATTAGGTATTAAGGGTTGTATGATGTACTAATTGGTATTAATAAGTGCTATTAGGTCACATTAGTGGTCTTATTAGGTCTTAAGGGTCTTAAGATGTACTAAGGGGTCGTGGGTAATGTTACCCAAATTTTCCTATGCATACAAATTTGGCAAAAAACCATCCCCAGGCCTCTATTTTTTATCTTGTCAAACACCCCAAATTTTTTTTATGAGTGTACCTCTTTTCCCCTAGTCTTTGCAATATCTTTTAGGTCTCTGGCTAGAAGAAAAACCCTTAGAAAAATTCATAAACTAGCCGTTACCCTGCAAAACCCTTTGGCCGCATTATATTTTTATGTTACTTTATCCAGGTCACTTAAGTCATCCCAATTTGCATGTGCATTTTAAAAATCCTTCAGTCACCAAGTCTCTGATTCCTGATGGTTAACCCCTTAACATTTAGCAATCCCATGAGCGGTTACCATTTTAGTTGGCGGTCTCAGATTGGTGGCTAGGTCAAGATTCTAGATCTAATGGTTCTGACATGATCTCATGGCCCTAAAAGATTCCATGAGATTTTGTGATGATCATCGATCTTCCTACCTGCAGAGTTCATCTTGTCAGTGGGACCGGTGGCACCTCATCTTATTTGGCAGTTCCTGATTCGTCAGCGGTGTCTGATTTGGTAGGTTGTTAGTAGGTCCATCTTCTTTGGCGGGTTAAGTTCTGACTTAACTATGTGGTCATCATTATATCAGGGGCTCAAGATGCAAACTAATTAATCTAGCAGTATAGCGACAGCCATTGATCCTCCTTCGTCGTTAGAGCTTTTGACAGTGGGTACTGTGTCAGGGATAGTTGCAATGTGGATCCATTTTGGTGGCTTCTGATTGGCTGAGGTTGAATACAGGTGGAAGGACGTCAGTGGGGCCGAGTATCTATAGATGTTTTAGAAATATCAGGATCTATGGTGGTCATATGATCTCATAGAATCTTTTGACCCTATGAGATCATACCCCCACCATTAGATCAGGATCTTGGAAGGTAGTGGGTCCAATGTTAGAGGTGCCAAGGTGTTTGTTGATGAGGCAGTCAGCGTGAATGAATGATTGCAACATGGAGATTTTTCAGTGGGCTCGTGGGGTCTAGGGTTTCTAAAGAAGTTAAAGCATGAAGGATTTCATGGCTTTTGTTATACCGCGGATCCAAAAAGCTCAATCATGACGATGGTGGTATAGAGACAACCGTCTGATGGTGTTCTCAGGGATGTGGGTCCAAGGTCTTGTCAGAGATGCTAATTTTATCGCTTCCAATTGGTTCCTGACTTCTAGGTGGTGTTTGACTTGTCAGAGGGGGATTTTAAGTTGTTTTCTCCGTGCATCATAGCTGTTCATCTACCTGGAAGGTTTTCTCATTGACGGTGATGTTTTAAATCTACCGCTAGCCATTATATTTAAAATTTCAAATATCTTTGTGAGGTTTTTGCATTCTTTTGGCCATGCATGACATTGGGTAGCTCAAGAGTTTAATTCTCAAGACATTTGCGGTTGAGAAGTTGATGGAGATGACTGTTGGTCAGCGTTGCAGGGTACTATGCCATGTTCCTACACCAAGAAGTGATGAAAAGAGTTGACACAACCTTTTGAGTGATATTGTTACTGAGGGAAATAGGATTAGATTTGTGATCCTTCATGGCTTGGTGGAGTTGTGGGTAGGTAGATGCATCAGGGTTGATGTGTTTGCAGGTGGGCTCAGTACCAGGATCAACACGCAAGGAAGAGATTTGATTTGATCATCATCGGTTCTCAGAGATTTTGATGATGGGTCATCAGTATACCTTTAGGGTTTGCTATTTTATCATAAAAATCATGTAACCCTAGTTAGGTTTTGCTCCTGCTTGCGTGCAATTGAGTATATATATATATATATTGTTTTGGAGATTTTAGAAGCTTAGAGTTGGACAATTGTAAAAGAATTTCATTTTTCTTAAGGGTCATCTGTGGTATCATCTCTACCCTCTGGCTTATACAGTTTTATTTCTCCCATTGATGAATTCAAACATTGCAGAGATATTTTGTGACAATTCTTCATGTCCCTATGATTCCTTATCTGAGTTTATCTCTTATTGAATTGAAGTATATGATGTTTTGAGTTGTATCTTAGGATTCTTGATCCCTCTTACTTTCTACAATTTTGTGTGTTATTATGTTTGATCTAATTTAGATGCTTTTTTGGGTATACTTCAGCCCCCTAACAGTCTTGTCTGAATCCTACACCAAGTTGCAGAAGTGAATGTCTTCTTGCAGGTCATAAATTGTGTCTTATGTTCAGACCCTTCTATGAAATACTTATGCAAGCCTATTTAGTAAGTTGTGACCTACTAGACCTGAGCCTTTCATTGATTCCATTCCTCTATACTGAGATCCAAACCCTAATTTTGGTGCATCACCTAGTAGGTAGTTTGCTTTCTAGTCATTTCCCTTTCAAGCACCCCTTCTATCCCTTTCCCTCAAAAGTTTACTTTTCATGTCTAGAAGCAAATTAAGGTGATTATCCAAGAGGAACTAGCCTAGAACCTAGAGGTCTGATCTCAGTTAACATAGGTCCCACACCTAGAGATGATTCCCATGTTATACTAGGTTACCAAGACTATGAGAGCTTGAGACAAAGGTGCAAACTTAGTGTATAACAATTCTAGCACACCCAATGGGACTACAAAGAAGTTTATTCAAATTTAGGTTATGTTATCTCTGATATGTAGATTGCATAATACAGACCTTTAGAGGTTGTTTCATTAGGTATATCTAGCGACTCCACTAGTTTCAAAGATCAGGGTCAACCTTGTTCAATGTTTATGAGAAAGATTGAGACTAGGAGCTCAAAGCCCACTAAGTTTTTTGAGTTACCCTCACAAAGAAGTCACAAAGGTAGGTCAACTCAAAAAACATCCGCTACAAAGAGAGTTCAGTCTACACCTCCTGATACTTCAGAAAGGAGACCTTTTCCATTTCATTGCAGAAGAAGAGGCAGATCTCTAACCAGAGATCTAGAAGAAGATTCAAATCAAGCAACAAATATAGCTCACATAGTTGTTAACCTTCAAATTCTAGCTCCTACAATGGCTAGACCATTTGCATTTGTACCATTCAACCAAGGGAGTCCATTAGCCTTTGCAGTGCATCATGATGTGCCTTTGGTGGCACTCAAGAGTATACCTGATTTCACTGGTGAAGGGTAGACAACTGCTTTTGAACACATAAGAGATGTGACCACCATCTGTAGCATACACAACATTACTCAAGAAGATGTGGCCACAAAGTTGTTAGTAGCTTCTCTAAAAGGTAAGGCTCTAGAATGGTTTAGAACTCTAACCGCTGGTTCTATTACATCATGAGATGAATTAAGAGATGCTTTAAGTAATCATTTTGAGGATAAATTAGATAACTTGTCTCTAGTTGAGCAGTTAACAACTATTAAGAGAGACCCTCAAGAGCAGATTACAGATTACAATAGTAGATTCCTCAAAACATGGAATAGAATTCCAGTCTTTGTGAGACCATCAGCTGACCATGCTTTTCTATACTACTTGCAAAGTCTGAATGGTCAAATTTTTGTCATGATCCAATCTATGGGTGGTACTTCTCTTCCCCAAGCTTTTGACATAGCTGTCAGGGCTGAAAATTGTTTAATCCAAGTAGACATGATTGTTAGAAGGCCAGCAATGCCCATTTTTCCTAGCCTTCAACCCATTGCACCTGCCCAAGTACCCCCATTTACCCCTATCCCACCATACTAGCACCTCAGGCTAGTACCAGTGGTCAAGAGATGAGGACAAGTTTCTCTCAAGAGCTACAAGAGATAAATAATAGCCAACAAACTAGTATACAAGAGATGACTAATTTGTTGCAGACTTTGACTAAAGAGGTCACAAATTTAAAGAAGCAAGGTCAAGGAATCAGACCACCATTTCAACCACAAGGCCAAGGTCCTAATCAGCAATATCAAAATCAAGGACAAACTTATCAACAAAATAGGCCACCATACCAAGGAGGCTATCAAGTACAAAAACAAAGTTTTAATCAGAGGCCATTCCAACCATATAACCCTACACCTCTAAATTCTACAAATCCAATGAGGGATATGGTTCCTAGTCAAAATAATATGGCTATGCAGAATGAATGGCATTTTCCTTGTAATCAGCCTCAAAATTAGGCTACATGTTCAAATGGATGGATGAACCAAGCTCTAATGGTTCAGAATGCCTCCCAGGCTCAATCAGAGGCTTCATCCAGTGGGTCAATGCCTCAACAAGAATCACAAGAGAATGAGACTACTCTCTTTAATTGGGAACAACCAGACTTCAATGGAGTCAATGATGAAGTTGCTTTTGTTTCCTATACAAGAGCAAAGAGAAGAACTCAAGACATGGAGAGAGCAGATTCCAATGCCAAGGTCACTACATCTGCAGGGTAAAAGCACAATAAGTTGTCACCCTTTTACAAAGGAAAATGATAACAAAATCAAAGATGTTCAACTTCAATAGTATAAAAATGACATTTATGTTTGGAATTTGAAGATGATGTAAACTAATTAAATGTGATAAAATGGATGAATTTTATGATTACTATTTTTAATAATTTTTTTGAATAATAATTGATATGTTTTTAAATTTTTAAAGATGATTTTTTAGTTGCTGAAAAATGCTAAAAATTAGGGGTCTAGTTCCCACAAAAAAATTATATGTAAATAAACATTTTTTCCCCTAATTTCAAAATATGTCATAGATGACATATATAGCTATTGCATGAACAAATAAAAATTGGTTTGTGACCTATATTTTCTATTTTATAACAATTCAAATTCCAACTCACTCAAATCGATAGTTTTCATCTCACAACATATTTTTCATAACAAATCTATCCCAATCAAAAAAATAAATATTTATTCTTGAAGAGGACTCTCTCCTCTAGTGCACCATATGTTTTCAAAATTTATTTAATATGATTTACTATTTTTTTCTTTCTCCAAATCAACATCTCCTTGTCTGTTAAAATACCTACTTGCAATATTTATTAATTACAATAAACTATGTCCAATTAAAACACTATAAAATCTATATGAGGATATTCTTGACTCTGATCTCTACAAAAGGGTATTTTTTTATTTTTTTAAAAATATCATTAAAAATATTAGGAGTTATTGAAACACCACTTTTTTGAAATAATTTTATTTTTATGGTAATTGGATGAAAAGTGGTATAAAACATGCATTTAATAGATATTTCCAATTGGAAAAGTTAAAGAACTTATCTAAATTAGCTAGAATGAATCTAGCTAGACCATATGTTTGACCATAATTAATTTTTAGTTAGAAATATTAAAATTTAGCTATGCTGATAAGTTAGCCTAAAAGGTGACACCTGATTGTGCTTTTACCCTACAAAGCCTATACAACAAGCTAATCCCATCACACCTAAGGAGGCTCCTGTCATTACAAGCAAAGAAGGCCAACATTCTAGAGAGGTGGAGCCCATCATGCCAAAGACACAACAAAGAGTACACACTATGACACCTTTTAATATTGTAGACAACATGAAGAAGGTGAATGTCACCATGTCCATGTGGGACTCTTTGGCTCTTCCAGGACAACCTAAAATCTTAAGGAAGGCCATGACAGAAGTGACAACTCCTCAACCTACAAAAGAAGTTGCAAAGCCAATGTTGGTTAACATTGATCAAGAAAAGGAGGCTCCAAGTAGCAACTCCAAAGGCAACACCATTCAAGGTAGGAATTCAAAGCCACCTCCCTTTTATGTATCTTTAATCATTGGAAAATCTTTAGTACATAATTGTATGGTAGATAGTGGGGCTACTAGCATTGTAATGCCCAAGAAAGTAGCTAACCAATTAGGACTAAAATATGAGCCCTTCTAAAAGAAGGTTACCCAACTTGATGGATCCTCAGTCAATATTATAGGTGTGGCTAAGGATACTAGTTTGATCCTTCATGCTAGTCCTAATTTCTCCATCCTCCTTGATATATATATTATAGATCTCCTTGCATTATTTTCTATATGTCTTTCAAGGGAGTTTACAACTAAGATAGGAGGTTACCTATCTTCTGACTGGTCTCACATGTTATTTCATACAAGGTATGGTACCAAGGTCACCATTAAGTCAAATCCATTGGCAGCACACCATATAGAACCATATGTGTCCAATGCCATCAATGTAAACTACCCCATATTTGATGATAGTGACTTCCAAACCATTAGTGAAGCAAGCACAAAGATAGAAAGTATCCCTGATATTTTTCTAGATGAAAGAGCTTTAAGGGCTCAAGAAAATCTTGTTTGGAATTTTGGTTGGGAAGTTATTTAATACAAGAGAGTGGAGCCATAGAACCAATCCTTCTCAAAGAGGATACTGATTCAGAGGATCAGAGCAATCAGGTTTGGGAACTATTTTTTGATGGAGCTAGAAGTAGACATGGTTCTGGTGGTGGTGCTATGCTAGTATCCCCAAAAGGAGAAAGGTATTATACTACCTTTAGATTCAGTTTCTCCTACACTAGAAATACTACAGAGTATGAAAGTCTAGTCAATGGACTAGAATGGGCTAGAAAAAGAGGGCTTAAGGCCTTAAAATTTTATGGTGATAGTGAGTTAGTTGTCAGCCAAGTAAGAGGGATAAGTGCAAACAAAAATGACACTTTGAAAGCATACAAGCATAGAGTTTGGGATGCAATTGAAGATTTCCATGCTTTCAATATTATTGCTATCCATAGAAAGTTAAATCAAAATGTAGATAGGTTAGCTGCTATTGGATCCCAATATGACATTCCAAATAGCATTTCAAAAGAGATAGATCAATAGCATATCAAAGTGATTGTCAGACCATCTATTCCTGATAATGACGTCAATTGGCAAGTGTTTGACAATGATGAACAAATTCTGCAATTCTTGTTTGAAGAAGATGTCTTTTCAGAACACAATTAAGATAGGCTATCACAAAACTACAGTGATCAGGTAATACAACTAAAGTCCAATAAGATGCCTAGAGGTCTTGTCACCTTAGAGACTGTCTCAACAAGGATGATGAAGTCAAGAAGAATAAAGCTGGCCTGGTAGTCCAACAAGAACATTGTGTTGAACTAGAGTTGGAACTAGGTAAGAGTCTACAATTTGGAAAGATAAACACTAAATTGGAAAAGCAAGCTTACACTCAGTTATTCAAAGAATTCGGTGATGTATTTGCATGGCAATATGAAGACCTCAAGGGTTTTGATCCTGCTCTTGCTCAGCACACTATTGAATTAGAATCAAATGCCAAACTAGTGAGGCAAAAGAAAATGCCTGTTAATCCCAAGCTTGAGCCACTGATGCATAAGGAAGTGCTCAAATTGATAGAAAGTGGTATCATCTACCCCATCAAGCATACTAGTTGGGTTTCCAACCTTGTTCTTGTCAGGAAGAAGAATGAGGAGCTGAGGTTATGTGTTGACTTCAGGGATCTTAACAGAGCCTCATTAAAAGAATGCCATCCACTACCCTCCATGGAACAAATCTTACAATGTGTCTCTGGATCCGAGAGATTTTCATTATTGGATGGCTATTCAAGATACAATCAAATCTTGGTTAATGAAGAGGATCAATATAAGACTGCATTTAGAACCAAGTGGGGAACCATGGCTTATCAGAAGATGCCCTTTGGTTTGTCAAATGCAGGAGCTAAATTTCAAAAGGCAATGGATATGGCCTTTAAAAGCCTCACGTACAAGTTTGTGTTGGTCTATCTGGATGACATAACTGTCTATTCAAAGCATGCAGTAGATCACATCAAACATTTGAGGAAGATTTTTGAAAGGTGTAGAGAGTGTGGGATATCCCTTAATCCCAAGAAATGTGTGTTTGTAGTTCATGAAGGAAAGCTATTGGGATATGTAGTATCCAAAGAAGGAATTATAGTAGATCCTAAGAGAATTGCAGCCATCCTAGAACTACCATTGCCACATCACAAGAAAAGTCTTCAATATTTCATAGGAAAGATTAATTTTGTTAGGAGGTTCCTACCTAACATTGCAGATTTACTCAAGCCTTTGATAGCCATGTTAAAGAAGAGTTCAGCTTTTAGCTGGACTAAAGAAGGAAAAGCTAATTTCTAGGTTATCAAAGAGGCCTTAACAGAAGCCCCTACTCTTCTAAACCCAAATTTCAGTAAGGATTTTATCTTTTATGCTTATGGAGGTCATGATGCTATATTTACAATGTTAACCCAAGAAAATTCAGATGGATTGGAGTAGCCTATTGCTTTCTTTAGTAAGGGTTTAGAGAAGTATGAACAGAGATACTCTTTTGTAGAAAAACATGTACTTGCTATGGTAAAGAGCCTTACAAAGTTTAGATATTTTTTAACCCACAACAAGGTACATTTAAAAGTTACTCATCCAAGTGTCAAGGAATTTTTTCTTTCTAAGGACCTGAATGAAAAAAGAGCTAGTTGGATCACCAAGGTGATGGACTATGACATAGATATTCAAACTACCAAGCTGGTTAGAGGAAGAGGCCTTTGTGAACATTTGGCATCAGATGAGAGTTCAAAGAAATCAAAGCAATTGGATGCATCTCTAGTGGTGCATTCTACAAAAGAACAAGACAAGACAACAAGTTGGTTGCCTAACATGATCAATTATTTGAAGATAGGACAATGTCCTGCAGGTTTGGATTCAGCAAAAAGAAGATATTATAGATTACAATCTATTCCCTTTGTGATGATAAAAAAATTTCTTTTCAAAAATGATCACAGTGGTGTTCTTTTAAGATGCATAGATTCAGAAAAGGTAGTAGATGTCCTATTTGAGTTTCATGATGGACCTTCTAGAGGTCACTTCTCTCCTAGAACTACTACTTTTAAAATCATGAGAGCTAGATACTATTGGCCATCTATCTTTAAGGATAGTCATGATTATGTCAGAAGATGCATCAAGTGTGCCATGTTTGTAGGAAAAGAAAGGCTTGCAGCCTTGCCCCTACAACCAATCAGAATAGATCATCCCTTCATGAGGTGGGGTATAGATTTCATTGGCATGATCAATCCTCCATCTAGTGCAAGACATAAATGGATAATTACTACAATAGATTACTTCACCAGATGGACAAAGGAAATTGCATTAAAAGAGGCCAATGAGAGTGTTGTCCTAAGCTTTTATGATGACTAAATTCATAGGTTTGGCACCCCTAATTCCATAATTTTAGATAACACCTTAGCATTCATAGGCCTCAAAGTCTCAGAGTGGGTAGTCAAGAATGGCATCTATTTGAATACCAATTCCAATTATTACCCCCAAGGCAATGGCTTGGCAGAATCCACCAATAAGAACTTGATTAGGATAATCAAGAAGACTCTTCAAGAGAATTAGAGAGATTGGCATACCAAACTGAGGTCTGCCTTATGGTTAGATAGAATTACCCCAAAGAAAATCATTGGTAAATCCCCTTATGTGTTAGTGTATGGTAGAGAGGCCAAGTTGTCCATTTCAACTGAATTACCAGCTTTGGACCTAGCTACTTAGTATGCCCTATTTGATGAAGGAGATCCCTTATAGGTCAGGTATGCTTAGTTAATGGAATTAGAAGAAATCAGAGACAAATCAATGCAAGATATGGAATTCCATCAAATTCAGACAAAGAGGTGCTTTGATAGAAGAGCCATAGTCAAAGACTTCAAGGTTGGAGACATAGTCCTCAAGTGGGATGAGTTCAAGCCTAGACCTGGCAGGAACACAAAACTTGACTCCTTTTGGGGTGGACCATTTGTAATCATAGAATGCAGGGGCTCCAATGCTTTTCAACTATCAAATATGGAGGGAGTCCCCTTACCTATCTTTGTGAATGGTTTCCACCTGAAACCTTGTTTTGAGGTTAACCCCTCTCTATAATCTTTGTAAAGTTCCCATGTTTTCTTTCTTTACTTTCTAGTTTAGTTTCCTGCTTTTCAAGAAGTGCTCTGAGCACATTTTTAGTCTTGTCCCTCTATAGAGAATTTTGTTCCTGTAATAACCCCATGCCCAATGGATTGTCAAGGTCACTGGTTTCCCATGTCTAGCAGGCTGACATCCAGCAAAAATTGCCAAAATGTTACCCAAATTTTCTTATGCATACAAATTTGGCAAAAAACCATCCCCAGGCCTCTATTTTTTATCTTGTCAAACACCCCAAATTTTTTTTATGAGTCAACCTCTTTTCCCTTGGTCTCTACAATATCTTTTAGTTCTTTGGCTAGAAGAAAAACCCTTAGAAAAATTCATAAACTAGTCATTACCCTACAAAACCCTTTGGCCGCATTATATTTTTATGTTACTTTATCCCGGTCACTTAAGTCATCCCAATTTGCATGTGCATTTTAAAAATCCTTCACTCACCAAGTCTCCAATTCCTGGCGGTTAACCCCTTAACATTTAGCGATCCCGCGAGTGGTTACCATTTTGGTTGGCGGTCTCAGATCAGCGGCCAGGTCAAGATTCTAGATCTGACGGTTGTCGCATGATCTCATGGGCCCGAAAGATTCCATGAGATCTTGTGATGATCGTCAATCAACCTGCCTGCAGAGTTCATCTTGTCAGTGGGACCGGTGCCATCTCATCTTATTTGGTAGTTCCTGATTCATCGGTGGTGTCTGATTCAGTAGGTTGTCATTGGGGTCATCTTCTTTGGCGGGTTAAGTTCTGACTTAATCATGTGGTTGTCCTTATACCGGGGGCTCAAGATGCGACCTAGTTAATCTGGTGGTATAGCGACAGTTGTTGATCCTCCTTCATTGTCAAAGCTTTTGACAGTGGGTCCTATGTCAGGGACAGTGCAACGTGGATCCTTTTTGGTGGCTTGTGATTGGCTAAGGTTGAATATAGGTGGAAGGATGTTAGTGGGGCTGAGTATCTACAGATGTGTCAAAAAGATCAGGATCTATGGTGGTCGTATGATCTCATAGAATCTTCTGACCCTATGAGATCATAACCCCACCATTAGATTAGGATCTTGGAAGGTAGTGGGTCCGATGTCAGAGGTGCCAAGGTGTTTGCTGATGAGGTGGTCAGGGTGAATAAATGATTGCAACATGGAGATTTGTCAGTAGGCTCGTGGGGTCTAGGGTTTTTAAAGAAGTTAAAGCACGAAAGGATCTCACAACTGTCATTATACTGCAGATCCAAAAAGCTTGATCATTATGATGGTGGTATAGTGATAGCCGTTTGATGGTGTTCTTAGGGACGTGGGTCCAAGGTCTTGTTAGAGATGCTAATTTGCTCACTTTCGATTGGTTTCTGACTTCCAGGTGGCATTTGACTTGTCAGAGGGGGATTTTAAGTTGTTTTCTCCATGCATCATAGCCATTCATCTACCTGGAAGGGTTTCTCATCGATGATGATGTTTTAAATCTACTGCTAGCCGTTATATTTAAAAATTCAAATATCTCTACAAGGGTTTTGCATTCTTTTGGCCATACACGACGTCAGGTAGCTCAGGAGTTTAATTCTCAGGATATTTGCGGTTGAGAAGTTGATGGAGATGATTATTGGTTGATTTTGTAGGGTACTATGCTGTGTTCCCATGCTGAGAAGTGATGAAAAGAGTTGATGCCACCTTTTGAGCAGTACTATTACCCAGGGAAATATGATCAGATTTGTGAGCCTTCATGGCTTAGTGGAGTTGTGGGTAGGTAGATGGATCAAGGTTTATGTGTTTGCAAGTCAGCTCAGTACAAGGATCAACACGTAAGGAAGAGATTTGATTTGATCACCACCAGTTCTCAGAGATTTTGATGATGGGTCATTAGTATACCTTTAGGGTTTTCTATTTTATCGTAAAAATCATGTAACCCTAGTTAGGTTTTGCTCCTGCCTCTGTGCAGTTGAGTATATATATATATATATATTGTTTTGGAGCTTTTAGAAGCTCAGAGTTGGACAATTGTAAAAGAATTTCATTTTTCTTAAGGGTCATCTGTGGTATCATCTCTACCCTCTGGCTTATAGAGTTTTATTTCTCCCCTTGATGAATTCAAACATTGCAGAGGTATTTTGTGACAATTCTTCATGACCCTATGCTTCCTTGTCTAAGTTTATCTCTTATTGAATTGAAGTATATGATATTTTTAGTGGTATCTTAGGATTCTTGATCCCTCTTACTTTCTAAAATTTTGTGTGTTATTGTTTTTGATCTAATTTAGATGCTTTTGTGGGTATACTTCAGCCCCCTAACAGTCTTGTCTCAATCCTACACTGAGTTGTAGAAGTGAATGTCTGCATGTAGGTCATAAATTGTGTCTTATGTTTAGACCCTTCTATGAAATACTTATGCAAGCCTATTCAGTAAGTTGTGACCTACTAGACCTGAGCCTTTCCTTGATTCCATTCCTCTATACTAAGATCCAAACCCTAATTTTGATGCATCACCTAGTAGGTAGTTTTCTTTCTGGTCATTTCCCTTTCAAGCAACCCGGCTATCCCTTTCCCTCAAAAGTTTACTTTTCATGTCTAGAAGCAAATTAAGGTGATTATCCAAGAGGAACTAGCTTAGAACCTGGACGTCTCATTTTAGTTAGCATAGGTCCCACACCTGGAGATGATTCCCATGTTATAATAGGTTATCAAGACTATGAGAGCTTGAGATAAAGGTGCAAACTTAGTGTATAACAAGTAACATAAGAGGTCATAAGGTATAGGTAAGGGTCCTAGAGTGTCTTAAGGGGTCATAGGTAACATAAGAGGTCCCGAGGGGTCCTAAGGGGTCCTAGGTTACTGTTACCCAAAATTTCCCATCATTCAATTTTGGCCACATCCTATTTTCCAAAAAGTGTTCAGTGTCAAAAACCCTCTGTGTTTTCGACCTTCATTTGAAAGCCCTCTGTATTTTCTACCTTTTGGTCTGCGAAGGCCTTGGTTGTTTTTGATATTCATGCTAAATGTCAAAAACCCTCTGTGTTTTTGACTTTTGGTCTGAAAGTCCAAGATTTTTTTGACCTTAGCTTCTTCGCAGTTATTCTTCTCTGGTGTCAGCATTTTCCATGTGCACAACTCTGACAAGTGGGGCCCAATTGGTTTTCAACAAGCTGTTATGCGGGTTGTTGCATGATCACATAAGTCCTTTTCCCCTTATGTGACCATGCGACTAACCGTTGATGCTCTCGTTAAAGAATGCTAGCAGTTTGTCACATGATCGCATAGCCCCTTTTTAGGCTATGAGAACATGCGACTAGCTATTAACCCCACCTATATGAGCGTGTAGTTTGGTGATGTGTCTGCTTCTCAATCGCTAGCTGGGTGATGATAGGGCCTTCGATGGGTCCTCAGGTGATGACATGCAAAGTTTGTAGTGGGCCAGAGGTATAACATGTTGCCCTATAGATTTAAAATCTATGGTGGTCGCATGTTTGCATGGGATCTTCCGATCCCATGCAATCATGCGACCACCGTTGGATTCTCTGATGCTTCCAAGTGGTGTTGTCATAGGTCTGACCCATGTGTTTGGTTCCTGTTGGTCCACAAGTTAGACAGGTGTGATGTCTTGTGGGTCTAGGTGTCTATGTGGCAGCAGAGACAAATTTTCAAAGGCTAGTTGTTGGATCTTTTCTTTGCAGGACCAAACTTAAATCAAATAGGTGGGCTTGAATCACAGGTTAGGTACTCAAGCTTGACAAGAAAATACTCAGGTGGGTATTGCCTTATTTGCACACTCATGACATCCTTTTGGTGAAAAAAAGGCTTGCAGATAGATTATTGTGGAATAGCTTTCAGACTCCTATAGGTATCCTATACCCCAATGAACCACACCTTATGCAATAGCCCTACTTGCATAGAATGAGTCTAAAGAATAGAGAGAAACTCCTCCTACTACTACCAACATGAAAGGGAAAGGTATTGACTTGAATGATTTAATGTTGGGTTGAAAGGATTCTCGAGACACCCTAAGTCTCTCATAGACCAGTGCCTTATCCAATGGGCAACAAGGTCAAATACCTCACTGTAATAGAGAGCTATGAAACAAGAAGATAATACATTAAAATATTTTGATGCCTTACACCAAACATACACCATCAATCAGACCATACTTCAACTATCCACCTGTGTACCCAAATGTGTTATCACTCATTTAAAGGATTTTAACCCTCCCCTTAGAAGAGACCTATAAATAGGTAATACATAACTAGCATCCATTGGAAGACAAGCATGAAATACCCTTGATACCTCAGCTCATACACATATGAAAACCAATCCGAGAAAAGGAAATATCTACAGGAAAAGGACCCTTCATGGAACCAGCTCTCAGAAGAAAACTCAAACCCCTGTAAAGTCAAAAGACTAACTATTTATACCACTAGCTACCTTGGGAATCTCAAAGAGATTGCATGAAGCTTAGGGTGACTAGGGTTTGGGTTACAATAGCTAAATCTAAAAACTCACTACAGGGAAAACTAGTACCAATTTGTCAGAAACAAGAAAGATCCACAAGAAAGATAAAATCTTCAAATCTGTACCCAGGATCACAAATTCATCATGAATAATAGTCTGACTAGACCATCAAAACACCTCAAGCCAACAAAAAATATCCTCCCCCACATGGCAAAACATCTACAAGAAATCACCCAACTTAGTGGACCACACTGCAACGATCGATGCCACCAACTAGATCAAGAAATAACTAGAAAACCATAAATTCTGGGTACCTACTGTCTTAGGAAAATCCCTTGCGAATTTGAATTTGAATGGTCACTTACAACTCTACAATGACAACATCCCTATAGTTGTCACATGATCGCATAGCCCAAAAAAGGCCTATGCGAACATGCGACATGCCACTTCCCATTACCTTCTTCATAACTGCTGCCGCTACCACTACCACAAAAGGGTTCATCGCATCTTCGCATAGCAAGAAAATTGGCTCATGCGAACATGTGACAAGCCACTAACATGCATCCTGCCAGTTGCCATGTCACCGCCTAAAATCTAATAGTACATCGGTGATCCACAAATTGAACTGAGACCAACATTAAGTCCCCATTGTAGATCCTCTCCATCTCGCAGGCTTAAAAATCTGACGTCAGCAGGGAGATATCAACGGTCGGTCGCATAGTCACATGGATTAGCAAGATTCCATGCAATCACATGACAGTTGTTGATCATGGAATCCTCCCATTGTCGAGATACCCTAACCTGGGCTCGCCTTCAAATCTATCACCTTGCCAGCTCAGACCAACCAGAGATTGCCACAACACCACTTGCCAACGGGACCAGCAAACAACTACAAATGGGCCCCAACACACGTGGCACCCTTGTCACATGATCACATAGCCAAAAAGTGGCCCTTACGAACATGCGACAAGGCCAAAAGACTGCCACCTTAGCCTCCAAGTCAGACAGTGGGACCACAACACTCCAACACTAAAGGGATAGGTGTCAAGCAGTCGCATGATCGCATGTCAAAAATCTCTGACATGTGATCATGCGACAGCCAACCACAGGCCACCACATAACCACCAATGGGACCATTGCCTTCCCACCAATGGGGCCCAACACAAGAAGTAATCGGTCACATGGTCGCATGTCAAAAATTTCTGACATGCGATCATGTGACAACCAATCATTTTAAAGCTTTTGAAAACCTGGGTCCACCATCAGGTCGCAGCTGCGCAAATAGTAAATGCTGTCAAAGGGAAAAAGTATGAGGTCAAAAACATCTAGGATTTTTGGTGAAAGATCAAAAACATCATGGGTTTTAAAAAACATTGTGGGTTTTCGACACTGAGGCATATTCTGAAACTACTTCCTGCAAACCTTAAAACTTCAATAACTCTCTGGATTTTGTGATTTAGGAGATGCGATCTGAACTAGAGCAAGGTGACACATGGATCTACCTATGGCTAAGAGTGCACACCATGAAATATCACAGATCTACTTCGCACATTAAAACTGTGATTGCAGGCATGGCAGTACAGCATAACAAAACTTTGCAGGGAAAAATGCCATTTTCAAAGAATTTTGCTATGACTGGAAAATGACCCAACAGTGGCTCTAGTTGGGGACATGTATCTCCTCCAGATACAAGGAGGACCTCAGATCTCTAGGAAGAAGCAGACCACCCACTGGAAAAACACAGAGACCTCAAAAAACACAAGGAACAGACAGGAAAGGGAAACTATTCACAAAATGTACATTTTTTACAAAGAACCTATAGTAACAAACAAGAGTTAGTTCTTGCCTCTGTCAAAAACCTGATTTTCATTTCTTCCTTTGTGTGGCACACCATATATTTTTTCTTCAGTTGTTTCACCAGGCATGTCAACGTGTTCAACCAGCATATCAGGAAGAACAAAGTAGCTATCTTCATAGTGCATGTAAATTTTTTTGGCACTCTCTCCATCTTGCTCACTATGAAAGTATGATTCAGCATGCCAATGATTAGTATCATCAGATAAGAAGCTATTCTTCTCCACTGACCCATGTATGCTATCAATTGGAAACACAAAAGCCTCATATTCTGCTTGCAGAAAGGCCTCATTTATACCTCGACTTTGTATTTCCATGGGTGCAACCGGCTGGACCTCAAATGAATAATCAGACTGATACCTACAGATGGAAAATGGGCATCCTGATTCAACTAAATCTGAGACCTCCACATGTTCTTCAAACAAAGGATTGATAACTCCATGCAATGTACCTTGTTGAACATCATGACAAAAAATGGGCTGATCATCATCATAGTCCTCATTATATAAAATATTAGAAAACACTTTAAACTCACCACCCATTTTGACCTCATGGAGACTTACAGCATATGAAGAAGAGTCAGAGCAACATGAAGATTCATAATCATCATCACCTACCAAGCATGTAGTATCCATGATTATGTTCTTTTTATCCAAAAGTGACCCATCAGGTAACACTCTATTCAAATCTTCATGTTCTGCCTCACTGATATCATAATGATTTATTGTCTCTTTGTCTTCATACCCTGAGGATGAATCACCCTCAACATCTTCACTATCCAAAGAATGTTCACTTCCATCATCACTTTCTTCTTCCCATGTTGCATCTGACTCATATGAGGATACATCAACATCACTCCCCTCATCATCCTCACCCGAATAACCACTGAAATCACATTCAGACATCTCTGAATGAATGGAGGATCTTGCACACCTTGATTTTGATTCCTACTCACTGCCACAATCTGAATACTTCTCTTACAAACTTCATCAGAAGAAGTACCCTCAGCATTAGATATGGGTTGCTCTAAAATACAACATGTATTCACTTTCTGTTGACAATCCTTTTGCAACTCATTCCATTCATCATCATCATCAGAAAACTCCTCTAAAAAAAACCACTTGAACTCAGTCAAAGAAGAGATGCATTTTGGGGGCAGATTTAGATACTAATTAGATGCAACCCCTTTGAGGGATTTCCCAAAAAACATCATACTAACATCCTCATCAAGAATTTGATATTTTATAATAAATCTATAGAATGCTAGGACATGCTTCACTGCTGAATCAGACTGACAATCAAAAATAGGAATCAAACCCAAAAGCTCACCAGGGAAAGAATGAGGGGACTTTGGAAGAACATAGCTCAAATTTCTATCCAACTTGACAAAACCTAGTCGCCTAAACTAGCTTTTCCCCTGATTATCCATTTGACTTAATGCAATACCTCCATAAAATTTTGTAGAGATGCAACTAAAAACTTGAAGTATGTAACCTCTACTCACACCTTATCCTTTTCTAGTGCTTGATCACTTAATAAGGAACATTTGAAACTTGAGAAGTACCTGGGAGTCTTACAACAGAAGACCTTGCTTGTTGATTGGAAGGCAGGGCTGATCTAGAGCTCACCTTGAAGCTCCATCAGATTCTTTGCTATGTAGAGTCACCACCTCTCTGAAGAGGAAAATGTCTTTGTTTCTTCTTCCAACCAATACAAAACTCCACAAGTAACCACACTATTTATCAGAAACTGCACTGATCAAATAGAGACAAATTAGAGCCGCCACTCACAACTAGGTGAGAATATATTACAAATATGTTTTTATATCAAACTCTGTAACTATGATCTTCAACCAAGACTCTGGGATGATCCAGCCAAGCAAGGAAGCTTGCTGCCTTTTACTTCTTCCCTAGCGGAGTCACCATTTTGTTGGATCTTTTCCTTGCAGGATCAAACTTGAATCAAATAGGTGGGCTTGAATCACAGGTTAGGTAGTCAAGTTTGACAAGAAAATAGTCCAATTGATGAGGATAAAGAACATCCTCCTTCTTCCACATCACTCAGGCGGGTATTGCCTTATCTGCACACTCATGACATCCTTTTGGTGAACAAAAGGCCTATAGATAGATTATTGTGGAATAGCTTTCAGACTCCTATAGGTATCCTGTACCCCAATGAACCACACCTTATGCAATAGCCGTACTTGCATAGAATGAGTCTAAAGACTAGAGAGAAACTCCTACTACTACTACCAACATGAAAGGGAAAGGTATTGACTTGAATGATTTAATGTTGGGTTGAAAGGATTCCTGAGACACCCTAAGTCTCTCATAGACCAGTGCCTTATCCAATGGGCAACAGGGTCAAATAACTCACTGTAATAGAGAGCTATGAAACAAGAAGACAATACATTGAAATATTTTGATGCCTTACACCAAACATACACCATCAATCAGACCATACTTCAACTATCCACCTACGTACCCAAATGTGTTATCACTCATTTAAAGGATTTTAACCCTCCCCTTAGAAGAGACCTATAAATAGACAATACATAACTAGCATCCACTAGAAGACAAGCATGAAATAACCTTGATACCTCAGCTCATACACATATGAAAACTAGTTCTAGAATTAGTTTCTTCTGCGAAAACAACTCTATTGCAGACACTCACTGGAAATGCAAGTAGAAAGACCATAACACCCTTGATGCCATAATCAATAAGTCTGAAACCCAAATGGAGACAATCTGATAACAATAAAAATGTATTGAATCTCATGCATAAAACAAGCTAATACAATCTATATTCTATTCTCAGAACCAACAAGGGAAAAGAAGAACACCCTATATGCAAAGAAAAGGAAATATCTATAGGAAAAGGACCCTTCATGGAACCAGCTCTCAGAAGAAAACTCGAACCCGTACAAAGTCAAAAGACTAACTATTTATACTACTAGCCACCTTGGGAACCTCAAAGAGATTGCATGAAGCTTAGGGTGACTAGGGTTTGGGTTACAATAGCTAAATCTAAAAACTCACAAGAGGGAAAACCAGCACCAATTTGTCAGAAATAAGAAAGATCCACAAGAAAGTTAAAATCTTCAAATCTGTACCTAGGATCACAAATTCATCGTGAATAATAGTCTGACCAGACCATCAGAACACCTCGAGCCAACAAAAATTGTCCTGCCCCTCACGGAAAAACATCTACAAGCAATCACCCAACTCATTGGACCACACTGCGATAATTGATGCCACCAACCAGATCAAGAAACGACCAGAAAACCATAAATTCTGGCTACCTCTTGTCGCAGGAAAATCCCTCACAAATTTGAATTTGAATGGTCACTTACAACTCCGCAATGATGACATCCCTATGGTTTTCACATGATTGCATAGCCCAGAAAAGGGCTATGCGAACATGCGACATGCCACTTCCCATTACCTTCTTCATTACCGCCGCCACTGTCACTACCACAAAAGGGTTTGTCACATGTTCGCATAGTAGGAAAATTGGCTCATGAAAACATGCGACAAGACACTAACATGCATCCTTCTAGTTGCCACATCACCACCTAAAATCTAACAGCACATCGGCGATCCACAAATCAAACTAAGACCAACATTAAGTCCCTGTCGTAGATCCTCTCCATCTTGCGGGCTTAAAAATCTTACATCAGCAGGGAGATATCAATGGTCAGTCACATGATCACATGGACCAGCAAGATTCCATGCAATCAAATGACAACCATTGATCATGGAATCCTCCCACCATCGAGATACCCTAACTTGGGCCCGTGTTCAAATCTATCACCCTGCTAGCTTGGACCAATCAGAGATTTCCACAACACCACCTGCCAAGGGGACCACCAAACAACTACAAATGGGCCCCAGCACATGTGGAACACTTGTCGCATGATCACATAGCTAGAAAGTGGCCCTTATGAATATGCAACAAGGCCAAAAGATTGCCACCTCAGCCTTCAAGTCAGATAGCGGGACCACAACACTCCAACACCAAAGGGACAGGTGTCAACCAGTTGCATGATCTCATGTCAAAATTTTTTGACATGCGATCATGTGACAACCAACCATAGGCCACCACATAGCTGCCAATGGGACCATTGCCTTCCCACCAACGGGCCCTAGCACAAGAAGTAACCGGTCGCATGGTTGCATGTCAAAAATTTCTGACATGTGATCATGCGACAACCAATCATTTTAAAGCCTTTGAAAACCTAGGCCCACCATTAGGTCACAGCTACGTAGATAGTAAATGTTTTCAAAGAGAAAAAGTACGAGGTCAAAAAATCCAAGGTTTTTGGTGAAAGATTGAAAACATCATGGGTTTTCAAAAACATTGTGGGTTTTCGACACTGAGGCATATTCTGAAACTACTTCCTACAAACCTTAAAACTTCAATAACTCTCTAGATTTTGTGATTTAGGAGATGCGATCTGAACTAGAGCAAGGTGACACATGGATCTACCTATGGCTAAGAGCACACACCATGAAACATCACGGATCTACTTTGCACATTAAAACTGTGATTGCAAGCATGGCAGGACAACATAACAAAACTTTGCAGGGAAAAAGGCCATTTTCAAAGAATTTTTCTATGATTGGAAAATGACCCAACACCAGTTACATGATTGCATGAAGGCTCATTTACTCATGTGATCAGTGCTATTTCAAAGTGGTGCGGCCAGTTTTGGTGGGGCTTTCTTCTACAAAGGGATGTTGCAAGTGCAGGTAGCTGAGGATTGATGATTTCGGAGGCGGTTGCAGTTGGGAGAATTTGTAGAGATCTAGACTATCATTTTGGGGTCCTTTTGAGGATCTGAGATTAGATTTGAGCATTCATGATAGCTCAACTTGCAGAGAAGTAGTTGGATCTATGTTGTTTATTTGCAAGCAATTTCAGTATAGGGATGGGCACGCAAGGAAAGATATATTTGATCTGTTGGGATATTTTCAGAAAAACATTTATGATCAGACTTGTTCAACCTAGGGTTTATTATTAAATTTTAAATCTTGTAACCCTGGTTAATTTTTGGACTCTTGCCTGCGTGCAGTGAGTGTTGTATATATGGTTTTTTTGGAGCTTTTCAGGCTCAGAATCCAACAATTGTAAAAAGAAAGTTTTCTTTCTTAAAGAGCAATTTGTGACAATTTTCCTGCCCTTTGGCTTTCTACAATTGTAATTTTCATTGATTGTTCAGATATTGCAAAGTATTTTGTGACATTCTTGTTGTCCTTATGCTTTCTTGTGTGGACTATCTCTTATTGGATCAAAGTGTATGCATGTTGTCAATGATATCTTAGGTCTCTTGGTTCCTCTTACTTTCTGTAATTGTGTGTTTTATTGTGTTTGATCTGATTTAGATGTTTTGTGGGTATGCTTTAGCCCCTAACAGTCTTGTCTCAATCCTACACCGAGTTATAGGAGTGAATGTTTGTTTGTAGGTCATAGATTGTTGTCTAATACTAAGAGTCTTGTTGTTGTGAAAGAATCTTTCTCTTTCCTTGAATACCCTCTTTTTTTTGCAGACCCTTCTATGAAATACTTATGCAAGCCTATTCAGTAAGTTGTGATCTCCTAGACCTAAGCCTTTCACTGGTTTCATTCCTCTATACTAAGATCCAAGCCCTAGTTTTGGTGCATCACCTAGTAGGTCATTTGCTTTCAGTCATTTCCCTTTCCATGCATTCCTTCTAACCCTTTCCCTTCAAAGATTTAATTTCCTATCAAGAGCAAACTAAGGTGACTATCCAAGAGGAACTAGCCTAGAACCTAGAGGTTTCATCTCAGTTAGCAAAGGTCCCATAACCTTGAGATGATTCCCATGTTATACTGAGTTATCAAGACCAAGAGAGCTTGAGAAAAGGCTCAAACTCAGTGTATAACAGTTACATTAGTGGATCCTTGTATGTACTAATCGAATATAAGATACATAAATGTGTCATAGGACAACCTAAGATATGTTAATGGGTCTTGAGGATCCGAAGGGGTCATAGGTGCAATAAGTGGTCCTAGGACATCCGAAGATTCTTTAATGGGTCTTGGGGGTCCCAAGGTTTCATATTTCTTTTAAGATTTCATAAGGGATCCAAATAAGAGTCCTATAATGTTAATGATTTGTATGTGCAATAAGTGGTCCTAGAGTTTCTTAAGGGGTCATGGGTAACATAAGGGGTCCTAAGGTATAGATAAGGGTCCTAGAGTGTCTTAAGGGGCCGTAGGTAACATAAGAGGTCCTAAGGGATCCAAATAAGAGTCCTAGAATGTTAATGGGTCGTAGGTGCAATAAGTGGTCCTATAGTGTCTTAAGGGGTCGTGGGTAACATAAGAGGTCATAAGGTATAGATAAGGGTCATAGAGTGTCTTAAGGGGTCATGGGTAACATAAGAGGTCCTAAGGGGTCCTAGGTTACATTAGTGGATCCTCATATGTATTAATTGAATCTAAGATACATAAATGTGTCATAGGACAACCTAAGATATGTTAATGGGTCTTGAGGATCCGAAGAGGTTATATACATGTCTTAAAATGTCATAAGGGATGCATAATGGTCCAATAATGTTAATGGGTCTTAGATGTGATAAGTGGTCTAGAAGTGGTCCTAGGACATCCTAAGATTCTTTAATGGGTCTTGGGGGTCCTAAGGTTTCATATTTGTTTTAAGATTTCATAAGGGATCTAGATAAGAGTCCTCAAATGTTAATGGGTCGTAGGTGCAATAAGTGGTCCTAAGGGATCCTACATTACATTAATTAATGCTAGTATGTCTTAAGATAGTGTAAGGGATGGATAAGGGTCATGTATAGTGTGTTAAGGGGTTGTGGGTAACATAAGAGGTCCTAAGGGGTCCTAGGTTACATTAGTGGATCCTCGTATGATATTAATTAAATCTAAGATACATAAATGTGTCCATGAAGCACCAATAAGAGAACCACATATGCTAATGAATAGTCTAAATGATCACAAAGTTTGGTAGATGACCTAGAAAGAGGTGAGTTACTATTCAAATTGTGAGTGTTACTAAAACCAAATGGTACCAAGAAAAAAATGTCTAAAATAATATGTAAGATAAAGATAGCATTTTAAAATTATAATTCATAGTGGATTTACAAATACTATATTATTGGAGGAAATAGTTGACTAGCTAAAATTGAAAATGTTAGAACACTCCAATCCTTATAAAATCTCATGGTTGAAGGAAAATATAAGGTGTTGGTTAGGGAAATTTTTTTGGTACACTTTAAGATAAAGATATCATGTAGAATTCTTGTGTGATATTACATTAGTTTATTGTTGGATATACTATGGAAGTATGAAAAAATTGTGTAGAGTGAGAGAAACTACCTACTCTTCAATGCAGGATGGTAGGAAGCATATTTTAGTAACTCTAAGGAAATTTTTTTTGTAATACTAGAATCGGTTTGGTAATTGAAAAGAAATTTTTAGATGGTTTGAGACATGAATTTGTTGTGTCAATTTATAGAATATGAAGCACTGAAAACAAGAGGAGAATCAATACAACCGAAAAATTCAAAGTTGACATAAAACACAAAAGGCATCATAGCAAAAAATAAAAAATAAAATTCAAATTCAAATGATGTTGCATCAGTCTATTAGTGTTAATTCAAGCATGCATCAGTTCACTCCTTAAATTATGGATCTAGAGAATAGATTTTCTCATGACTGCAATAATCTAATGTTTCACGCTAAATTTATTCTAAGCTAACTAAAGAGGACTTGTCTCTCTACCTTGTTAGTAACTAAAAGGGACAACAATTAATAGATGGAAATCTTTGCCTTCGTTACCTCCGTAATCTCATTTTGTTAGGTTATTTATTCATTTAATTTCTTGTATTAAATGCACAATGATTAATAGAATTTTTATTCTTAGAAGTTTTATGTTTATTCTATATTTTTCTACAAGGTTTTTTCTTATTCTTCCAGCTAGATCTATGCAGCTACAACTACAAAATTCTACATGGTATTAGAGCTAAGGCTGCAAGGAAGAAGTGTCAATTGTATTTCTTGGTATTGTAGACCAAAGCTATTTTAGAATATTTTTTCATTGTCTTGCGGGTCGATGGATTCATCTACTACCATATTTGTATGGGCTTATTCTTGAACCAAACTCATGTTGGTAGAAATCTCCTTGGGAAAGTAGAAATGATCATGTCTTAGGATTAATTAGTTTAAGTGTTTGGGAACACACATTATGGGCTCTATCACACATTGAGTGCCCTCGCACTCTTTGGACTACTATATGCAAAAGATATGGAGATCCCACTAAACCTCCATTTCTAGATGATCCAACCATAGACATACTTCTCTCTCTTGATAATGATGATGATCCCATCTATGATAATGACATTGAAGAGGTACTTTATTATTGGAAGACTCTTCATTGTCTTGATTAGAGAGAGAAATCTACTCCAAATGCTCCTCTTTCTACATCTCTGATATTAGAAGCTATTGAGTCACCTCCACCCATCAATTTGATAGAGATCTTGGCTTCATCAAGTGCTACTTTAGATTCTCTTTAACAATTTCATTCTTGTTCTCTTGATAAGAGATATATCATCCTATCAGACATTTATAATTTATTTGTTGAATCTCTCATTGATTGTGACAACAATATTCAGCACATATGATTTCTCTCTAATTTCAACTCACATCAAGTTGCATCTTCTTTTGGTTTTGATTCTCTTACATTCTATCTCAACCATTCTATGTTGCTATCTTAAGACATCTTTATTCTCATTTGAAGAAATCTCACACTTTAGTGGTCACTGTTGTTGAGTCTTGTATGGTAGAATCGCAATTCAACATCAGATTGGAGAAACATGAGTATTTTTTAGAACCATTTATCTTGATTCCTTCATGCATTTCACTTGAGTGGTAATTTGAAAATTTGACAACACAAGGTTTTTATTTTCCAAAAGGAAGCAACATCATTTGTTGCAGAGGAATATCCTATACCATTCGTTATGCTACCTTCTGTATTGGCATTCTTTCTTTTCTTTGTGAAAGCACAAATGGGCCTTACCTTTTCTTTTTTGGGGAGACCTTGGAGTGAAGGACGTTGCGACATTGTAGATGCCATGCAAATTTAATATAAATTTTGAGGGGTGTTTTGTTCCCACTGGGTTTTCCCTCTTTTCTCTTTTTTTCTTTCCTTTCATTAGGATTGTCTCCTTAGTTAGACTTAGGGGGGTGTGAGCATTAATTCAAGCATACATCAGTTCACTTCTTAAATTGTGGATACAGAGAATAAATTTTCTCCTAACTATCATAAGTTAATGTTGTATGCTAATTTTATTCTAAGATAACTAAAGAGGACTTCTCTCTCTGCCTCATTGGTAACTAAAAGGAACATCAGTTAATAAATGACAATCTATGCCTTTGTTAACTCCATTATCTCTTTTTCTAAGGTTATTTATTCATTGTAATTTCTTGTATTATGTACTATGATTAATATAATTTTTATTCTTAGCAGTTTTGTAAGGTTTTTTCTTATTCTTCCAACTAAATCTGTGCAACTACAAGTGCATAATCAGAGTGGAGAAAAATATAGAAGAAACATGAGTATTTTTCAAAACCATTTATCCTAATTCCTTCATGCATTTCACTTGAGTGGTAATTTGACAATTTGACAACACAAGGTTTTTATTTTCCAAAAGGAAGCGACATCATTTGTTGTAGAGGAATATCCTATAGCATTTGTTGTGCTACCTTATGTATTGACATTCTTTCTTTTCTTTGCGAAAGCACAAATGGGCCCTATCTTTTCATTTTTTGGAAGACCTTAGAGTGAAGGACGTTGCAACATTATAGATGCCATGCAAATTTAATATAATTTTTGAGGGGTGTTTTATTCCCACTGGGTTTTCCCTCTTTTCTCATTTTTTCTTTCCTTTCATTAGGATTGTCTCTTTAGTTAGACTTAGGGGATGTTAGCATTAATTCAGGCATACATCAGTTCACTTCTTAAATTGTGGATACAGAGAATAAATTTTCTCCTAACTGCCATAAGTTAATGTTGTATGCTAATTTTATTCTAAGATAACTAAAGAGGACTTCTCTCTCTGCCTCATTAGTAACTAAAAGGAACATCACTTAATAGATGACAATCTATGCCTTTGTTACCTCCATTATCTCATTTTCTAAGATTATTTATTCATTGTAATTTCTTGTATTATGTACTATGATTAATAGAATTTTTGTTATTAACAGTTTTGTGTTTCTCCTATATTTTTCTATAAGGTTTGTTCTTATTCTTCCAGCTAAATCTATGCAACTACAACTGCATAATCATCATTTGGATCTACTTCCATCAACAAGTTTGCCCACTAAGATGGTTCATAAAATGAGGCCAATAAAAAATGAATAACTGAACTGGCATGTGCAAGAGTTACTAAAGGAATATGTGATTGGGGAAAAGAGTCCAACTTGTGATATTGGCACCAAAGAAAGAGGGTGAGTGGAGAAAATTGGATAAATTCTAGCTAACTAGCTTCATAGAGATTTTCATTTCCATGCTTGCAAAATTAAAATTTGTGATATAAGGGAGGCCAAATAGTACTTACATTGAAGGTTTTTGCTGCTGTAAATTTTACTAGTACTATTTCTTTGAAGGAGAACCATATAAAAAAACTTAGTAAAAATTAAAAAAACCTTAAATAATTTTTTTAGTTAATCCCAATAACAAGCTGAATTGTCTAAATTTCATAAACGAATTCCATTTATAATCTGATCAAACATTGATTACATGCACAAATCTAATTTACAGTAATAAAAACCTAATATGCAAAAAGATGAAATTTAAATTTTGCAAACAACCATAATCTTTTCAGAAAATCTAAGAATACTTTTTCTCCTAGTCCATTTATCTATTCTAAGCATCTATAGAGCATTGATTGCATACACACATCAAATTTGCATTAACAAAAAAATAAAATATAGAAGTCTTCCATAAAGTTTCAGCAAACAAGAAGACAACCAAAATATAGAAATTCAGATGATTAACTTTATCACTTTTAGTTTAAGTCTTCAAATAATCAAAATGACATTTAGAAATAAAAAATTTCAGCAGTAAACCTATTCAACTCTACAAATTCCATAAAAAATTTTGCAAACAAGAATCAAAATTCTCTAAAATTTGTATAATTCCTATTAAGAATAAGTAGAATTCACATCATTTATTAAATTTTTTTTTTGAAATTCAAAGCATCAGTTTCTAATCAAATATCATTCCATAGACAAATAATATTTGTCATCACACACAAAAAAAATCTCATTAAATTTCTGTAAACAAGCACATAAAACAATCACTAAATTCTGCAACCAAGCCAAACATACTGAGATTTAAAGAAGAATTTTGCTCACTTCACATTTAAATGAAAAATAAACACAGATTTCGTATGAAAACTAAATTTGCTGTGAATAAATCAATCCATCTTAATTCCTCAAATAAACACAAAACAAGTAACATGAATTTTTTTACAATCCATTACAATATTTCTCTGTGAACGATCCATTATAATTGTAATAATCACAACAAATGTGAGAATCTTTTAGAAAAACTACATCATTAAAGAAAACTTCAGCAAATTTTCCAGAAAGAAAATTTCTAAAATTCAATGCAAAAGGAAACTCAACTATAAGAAATAAAATAGCAAAAGTTCATATTTTACTCTTTCTCGACTACAGTAATTTGAAACAATGAGACGACGATTTCATATATAAATAAAATTGCCTTAACAAAGCCCTAAAACACTAAAAACATCCATCTAATATCTACGAGAAAGCACAAAATTTGTGACTATTTTGGAAAATCTATTTAATTAGAATGATTTATGGATTTTTTCCAGAAATTTCCAACACCACAAAATTATCTGAAAATTCACAATATTTTTTTTCCAAAAGAGTGATTTTGGTTCACCTTCACTAAAAAACAATCGATTTGATACACAACAAGAAGCCCCTAAAACCCTAGAGATCAAAATTCTATATAAAAAAACAAAATTCTCCGAAATCCAAAGCCTAATTTATTTGTTTATCATATTCGTTTCATCTCTTTCAACAGTGCATCCATTTCCTCATCATATTTGTAGTAACAAATCCCTCAAACACTGAAAAATAAGAAAAACTAACTAAAATTCAAGTTAAAAATGAGATGATGTTTACCCATTTATGAGGCCAACGAGTACTATCCATTTCGAGAGACAACTTGAATAGAATTTAAAAGGAAAGAATGTTTAAATAAAACGTGATTTACATGTAGAATTTTACAGTTCACAACTAAGAGCAAACAAGAACAGAGGTTTATGTATATTGAATTTTCTCAAAACTGGAAAGTTGCAATCTCGCTACCTTCTACAGAAGCTGCCACTATGCCTACCAACATAACTAGGCATGGAGTTATGATGGAATGAATGGATAACACAAACTGTTTGATAAAATATAATACTCGTTTATCTGACCAAAAATATTTTAATTATAATTATAATTATATGCAAGCTTCATAAATATAATTTGTAAAAATATAATTTATAATTATTTACATGTCAAACATTTATTATATCTAATTATATATATATTTATAAAAAAACCTTAAAAAATAATTTATACATCTTAAATATAACTGTTAAAAGATATTGTCCAATCTATAACATATATGTAATATTAACATTTATCCATTTTTAATCAATATATTTAAATTATTTATATAATTGTACTTAAATAATAAATATGCATCCCACCTAAGGGGTATTTGATGAAAAACTGATGGCTCTATAGAGCACTTTGAATTTTCCTGGAGTTGGGGCTAGGGTTTCTCTTTCTCATCCCAAAAACAAGGTAAAGATATCTTGTTCTTCCCACTTTTCTCACCCATCTCTGTTAGGGAATATAGACAAAATACTTGGAATGCCGAAGGATAATGGGTCAGATTTATTATTGTAGGTGCAATGACGAGACTTCTTTTTTGAAGAGGGAGATTCCTCCCATCAAATATGCACTTGGAGGTCTACGGCTTTGAAGACTGAGGCTGAAAGCCTGGAAAAATGATGGTACACAACAAGGTTTGAGGGACCCCTTGGTAATGGGTCCTCAACTTCCAATGAAAGTGCAGTCCGATGGCACACGGCCATGTGCAAAAGGTGATTGTGATGGCCCATACCAGGGTGGGTATCGCGGTGGAGGTGTCGCTACCCTGGGAGGAAAAATAGAAATGGGACCTGGAGGGTCTTAGGCACAGGCCCTCTCACGATCTGCCCTGAAGAGGCAAGGGTTACACCAGCCGAGCTCTTCATGGGGGATTTCTATCTCCTCATCTACTAATGAAATCTCTGTAGTTTTGGATGAGGAGGCTAATGAAGAGGTTTCTCACAATTTATTAGTTTTTTCTAAGCTAGTTTTTTCTAAGCTGGGTTTAATTGAACAACTTAGAGGCTTTTGACCAAGTCTGTAGGAGCTGCATACCTGGAAATCTGAGAACTGGGAGCCTGGCTACATTTATGTCTATGAAAATTAACTATTGCAATCAATGATTGTTAATCTCCTACCTTGAAAGATTATTTAACTGTCAAAAACTAATTTACGGCCAAATATTGAATAACAACACAATTGCAACTTCACAAAAATAAATGTGGAAATAAATTTGAACACGATGACACAATATTTTTGGACAAAATTATCCCTGGAAAAACCCCTAAGGGAAAACCAGTTCTACAGATGGAAAATATATTAATCTTCAGCAATATAAGAGTTACAAAATATTCCTTGCCTCTTTCTGGAAGAACTCCGATAAACTCCTAATATCTCCCGCTGATATCCCCCACTGCTATCCCAGCGCTATCACTGTGCCCTTGTTCCCACTGCAAGAATATTTTCTCTCACTGCAAATGATTTCTTCACAACTTCATATTTTTCAAATGCCCCCTAGCCCCCCTTTTATACTACTCTCACTGAAAAATCAATGGCCGAGATTGATCTCAATTAATGGCTGAGATAAAAAGGCACTCAACAACCAAAACTGAATTGGTTGTCAAGAACTACTAATTAAATAAATATTTATTAACCTAAGCATTCTCGGGAAAACAAATATTAATTAATAAGGGAAAATGAAAAGCTTTCTCGCTACAAAACTAACACTCCCTCTTAGCGAGGAAGCTATTCTGCATGACACCCAACTTATCTCTGAAGAAGATAAATTTTTCCTTCCCCAATGCCTTCGTTAGAATGTCTGATACCTGCTCCTCTATAGGTATGTATTGTAGCTGAACAATCCCTCTCTATACACAATCTCTGATGAAAGTGATATCTGATTGTCTATATGTTTAGACCTGTCATGAAACTCTGGATTCTCAGACAACTTGATGCAACTCTGATTGTCACAGTGTATCATAGTAGTCTCAACTCTCTAACGAAACAAGGCTACTAACAACTTCCAAAGCCATATAGCTTCACATGTTGCCATGCTAGCTGCTATGTATTCTGCTTCTACTGAACTCAGAGCCACAGACTTCTGCTTCCTACTAAACCAAGAAACAACTCCTGATCCCAAACTAAAACAACACCTTGAAGTGCTCCTTTTGTCCATTGTACTGCCTGCCCAATCTGTGTCAGTATAGTCCATCAACCTGATACTTTCACTTCGAACATATATGATCCCATACTCAACTGTACCAGACAAGTAACACAAGACATGTTTAGCTGCTATCCAATGCACTCTCTTTGGCTCAACCATGAACTAACTAAGAGAGTTTACTGCAAAAGCTATGTCTGGCCTGGTGTTGACTAAATACATAAGTAGACCAATCAACTGTTTGTATAAGGTGGGATCTACTTCTTTTTCCTTTGAAGTGTCTACCTACCTCCAGTTCCTGATCATAGGTGTAGACATGGCTTTTCAATCTTCCATCCCAAATCTCTTCAAGATTTCAATGCAATATTTCAGCTGCCCAAGGAAAATCTCTCCATCTGTCTACCACACCTCCATGCCTAGAAAGTAGTGCATAAGTTTCAAATCATTCATCTCGAACTCAGCTGCAAGGTCCCTCTTGCACTCCTCTATGAGCCGTTGTGAACCTATTAGAAACAAGTCATCCACATATAGAACAAGAATGAGAACCTCACCGCAACCACCAAGTAGTAGAGGTTAGCATCTTCCTCACTCTTCACAAAGCCGAGTCCCTCCAAGTATGTATCAATATGCTCATACCAAGCTTTGGGAGCATGCTTGAGTCCGTACAAAGCTCTCTTCAATCTGCACATGTAGGTTTCTTTATTGTGTGCTACAAAGCCTTCTGGTTGCTCTATGTATACCTCCTCCTTCAATTCACCATTAAGGAATGTTGTCTTGACATCCATTTGATGGATTTTCCATCCCATCTGTGCTGCAAATGAGATCACAGCTCGAATAAAAGTATACCTAGCCATTGGAGCAAATGTCTCCTCATAGTCTATTCCCTCCTTTTGACAAAACCCATTTTCCATGAACCTTGCCTTGTATTTCTCGATGCTACCATCTGCACTATGCTTGATCTTGTAAATCTAGCGTGATCCAACCACTACCCTATCTGTTGGTCTAGGCACTATCTCCCACACATCATTTTGCATTATTGAGGTATATTCCTCAACCATCACATCTCACCACACCTGATGTTGTGCACCCTCCTGATAACTGGAAGGCTCACTATTTACCAATTGATTGACTAAAGCCACATAATCATTGAACTTAGCTGGTTGTCTCCTCTATCTCATACTCTTCCGAGGGGCTCCCACAATCTCTTGAGTATCCCTTTGAGTGTCTTGAACCTCATGATTTCCACTACCAACTATAGAGGATGGAATATCAACCTCTATGTCTTCTTGATGCACATCCTCCTGCACTAATTGATCCATATTTTGTGAATCTCCACCACCTGAGCCTATGATCATACTATTAACTGTACTTGGACTTTGATGCCCTTGACTTGACGAAGTTATCCTTGGAGCTTCTGTTGGCTACTCACTCTAATCATCTACTTGCAAATCTCTAGACCTCCTAAATACCTTGTCCTCCATGAACTTGACATCATGTCTAACTATAATTCTACTAGTCCCTAGAATAAAAATCCTATATGCCTTTGAGGTTTCACTGTACCCAACAAAGTACCCCCTCTCTGTAATCTGATCTAACTTGGTACGAGTATCACCTAGAATATAGAAATATGCCAAACTACCAAATATTCTGAAATGACTAACATCAAGCTTCTTACCTGTGAAAGCTTCTTTTGGTGTCATCTTCCCTAGAACCTTGTGTGGAACTCTATTTTGAATGTAGACTTTTGTACTACATGCTTCTTCCCATAAGTAGTAGGGCATCTCCTAGTAATGTAGCATAGCCTTTGTTACCTACGATATAGAACAGTTCTTCCTCTCAGCAACACCATTCTATTATGGATTGTAAGGAATAGTCCACTCTCTCTTGATTCCTTCTTTGGTACAAAACTCCTAGAATTCATTTCCTTTGTACTCCCCTCCATTGTCTGACCAAAGAACCTTTATCTTCCTTCCTGATGAGTTCTCCATAAGAGCCTTGAACTCTTGGAATCGACTGAAAACCTCATCTTTAGTCTTCAAGAAGTATATCCAAGTCTTCTTGGAGAAATCATCAATAAAAGTAACATTGTACTCATAGCCTTTGAGAGATTTTGTCAACATTGGTCCACAAACATCTGAATGTACTAGATCAAGAACACCTTCAGATCTGGTGTCATTCCTTGGAAAAGGTTCTTTCACAAACTTCCCCAACACACATCCCTTACATACATCATCATGTTCTGTGCTCACTTCTGGAACACCTATCACTATCTCACGAAGCAATTTAAGTGTTGCATGATGAATATGGCCCACCCTCCTATGCCAAAGCTCTCCAAGATCTCTAGGACTAAAATTTCTCATGAGTGCCTTAGAAGTATCAAACTGTAGCCTATAAAGGTGACCACTCCTAACTCCAATGGTTATGAGTGATTTCCACTCCTTGTGCTTGGTCAACACATGTTCCCCTTTAAAGAGTACATTATAGCCCCTATCTTGAAGAATAGATACAGAAATCAAATTCATACCTAATCCTAGCACATGCAACACATCATGAAGGGGAATAATCTTCCCATTCTCCCTCTAAAAGTGAACAATCCCTTTCCCAATTGAATTGAGTTTGGACACATTTCCCATAGAAATCTAGGTACTGGTGTTCTCCTCCTTATAATTGGAGAAGTACTCTCTAACTCCTGTCATATGAAATAATGCCCCACTATCTATATACCAAACACACTGTGAGGTTGAGCTGACCATGCAAGATATGAGTGCAAACTCATCTTCTATTCTACTAGAGAGATCTTCAACCATTGCTGGAGGTGCCACCTGCTTCTTTCCCTTCTTCTCATTCTTTTTCCTTTCTGGGAAATCACTAACATAGTGACCATATTCTTGACAACCAAAACACTTGATCTTTGACAGGTCCTTCTTCTTCTTCTCACTTTGGGAATTAGATCCTTTGCTAGACCCCTTCTTGGCTTTCCCTTTTCCCACTAGGGCAATGTTTTCTTGTTCCACCTCACTTTGTTGAGTCTTATTGGCCCCATTGACAAGACTTAGTCAAAACTCCTCCTGAATGAAATCACTCCATAGTCGATCCCAACTAGGTAAGGTGTCTCATCTACTAACAACTTGAACAAAGACACCCCACTACTTAGTAAACCCATATAGGGCTATTCTCACTAGCTCATCATCATTAGGTCTATCTTTAACAACTGCTAACTCATCCTTGACAAGTATAAGCCTTGTGAGGTAACTTGTCACATCTTCTCCCTTATTCATTCGGGTATTCTTCAACTTATCTCTGAGAATCATCTTCCTACTAGTGGTCGCATTCTGGTATAGATTCAAAATGGCATCCCACATCTTCTTTGTTGTATCTAACTCTGAGATATGTGGAACAATATGATCCTTGACACCATCAAGGATTATCCTCCCCACCTTGGCATCATCCTTCTTGTATGCTTCAAGTTGTGTTGCATCTATAGGTACAACTACAACACTGGTAACATAATCCTTGATACCATTCTCTTCCAACACTAAAGAAATTCTGGTCTTCCACACACCAAAATTTGAGGCACCATCCAATCTGCTCTGATCTCTCAAACCAGTTGAAGCCATCTCAAGGGATAAAAGAATAATAATTCCAAATTAATCAAGTAGGTTTCTCAAAATCTTTCGGGTATGTGTAGGATCATGGTATGCCAAAATAGGCCCTTAAGTGGCAATGAAAATTCAGAAAATCAAGTTTAGGCATGTTGACATAAATATTTGAACAAGTTATAAATATTATATAAAAAATATGTAACAAGAGAATCTGTAGAAAATTGAATTTAGTTTCTAAGATTCTAGGCCTTTTTTGAAAAACAATTATTCTATATGTTGAAAATTTCAAATTTCAATGTAGTAGTACAAAAATTTTAGGAAAAAAATAAGTAGGTGTATGTCTAACCACCTTAAACATAATCAAATGATAAATTTTTTTTACATCATTCTAGATATAAGTAGTAGACTCATGTCCAGATGTGACACATATTTTTTTGTAATTTTTTTCCTAGTAAATAATTAATTATGATTTTTCTTCTACAACTTTTCCAGAATACAAAAACTCTCGTCTTTGACCATGTTAACTTAGTCTAAATTTCATCAAATTGAAAACCTTTTTTTTTCTTGTAGTAGGAAAAGCATAGAATGTGACACATGTTTTGGATTTCAAAAATGTTAAACAGTTTGTAATTTATAGCTATTTTTCAATAAGTGTATCAATTAGCACTAGAAAGATAACAAGTAGGTGTATGTCTGACCACATTAAACAAAATCAAATTATAATATTTTTTCATAAGATGCAAGATAAAAGTAGTAGACTCATGTATGGATGTGATGTATATTATTTTGTATTTTTTTTTCAGGTAAATAATTAATTATGATTTTTCTGCTACAAGTTTTCCTGAATATAAAAACTCTCGTGTCTAACCACCTTAACTTAGTCTAAACTTCATCAAATTGAAAGAATTGTTTATTATTATTGTATTAGGTAGAGCATAGAATGTGATGTATATTTCATATTTCAAAAATGTTATATTGTTTGAAAGTTATAGTTATTTTTCAAAGAGTCTATCAATCAAGACTTCTTTTTCACATCGCCACTTTTTGGCATACCATGATCCCACACATACCCTTTCCTTTCCTAGGATAAAAATTTTCTACCCTCAAATTTTCTCTGATACCATGTGAAAATTAACTATTGCAATCACTGATTGTGAATCTCCTATCTTGAAGGATTATTTAACTGTCAAAAAATAATTCACAGCCAAATATTGAATAACAACAGAATTGCAACTTCACAAAAATAAATGTGGAAATAAATTTGAACACGATGACACAATATTTTTGGATAAAATTGTCCCTGGAAAAACCCCTAAGGGAAAACTAGTTCTACAGATGGAAAATGTATTAATCTTCAGTAATATAAGAGTTATAGAAGATTTCTTGGCTCTTTCTGGCAGAACTCCAATAAACTCTTAATATATCCCACTGATATGCCCCACTGCTATCCCAGTGCTATCACTACGCCCTTGCTCCCACTGCAAGAGTATTTTATATCACTGCAAATACATTTACTTTCACTACAAATGATTTCTTCACAACTTGATGTTTTCCAAATGCCCCCTAGCCCCCCTTTTATACTACTCTCACTGAAAAATCAACGACCGAGATTGATCTCAATTAATGGTTGAGATAAAAAGGCATTCAACAACCAAAACTGAATTGGTTGTCAACAACTACCAATTAAATAAATATTTATTAACCTAATCATTCTCGGGAAAACAAATATAAATTAATAAGAGAAAATGAACAGCTTTCTCACTACAAAACTAACAATGTCTACCCTTTAGCAAAAGGGTTTTTCACTGTGAGTTATGAAAAGATTCAAGACATAAATAAGATTTTGTGCGAACATGTTATGAACTTAGATACTTGGACACTATCAAGGATCATGTTCATTAATTGAGGGGTATGATTCCTTCTGAGGAAGGGAAGTAGGAAATATTGTTGGCTTTGTCTAATGTAAAATCCAATTAGAATCAGGCTAACAAAAATCTTGAATAAATTATCAATTTCAATAAGAACAAGGTAGAAAAGACAATGAGCTTGCTTCATACCCTTTAGGAGGAGCTAGAGTACAAGAATGCTAAAAGGAGATATGGAAAGATTAATTCTTTTGTCTTCTAGACTTGAAGCTAACATGTTCGCACAAAATCTTTTGATGATTGACCAAATATACCTATAGGCTTTACCCAAATATAACACACTTTCAGAGTGGAAAGTCTGTTCAGCATATGTGAAGATAGAAACACTCATTTACAAATTATTTTATAGTGGAAGATTGTATGTTATGACATTATAAGATCTAATATTTTGTTATAGGTTTAGATGGAGGCTAAAAAATTCTTCAAGAGGTTTTTCATTTCCAAACACATATTCAAGGTCAATGCCCTTTCTATTTTTACTTGTGTGTTACATTCTCCTACTATAGGTATACATTTCCACATAAATGTCATCATGGTCACAACTGTAGTGTTCTTACAAGATTTAGCTCTCATGGATCCCGTAGATCTCCTCAAAATTGCTATTATTCATGGTCTCCACTTTGTGGACAATTTTCTACTTCTCAATATGGCCATGGTCGACTTGGTTGACATGATAGTGGGAAATTCCCTTGGTCAAACCTTGTTATCTCACTTATTTACATCTCTCTTAGTGACACAAAAGAAAAGAAACAAAAATGAAGATGCCATAATAGGTTGGAAGCTCATCGTTAATGCCCAAAATCTTTTCAATGATTATAAAAAACTTGCCTTATAATGTACCTCCTCAAGTACTAGTATGACTCTTGCTAGTTAGTAGTGTCCATGTTATTATTCTTTTCAATTTTAAACAGAATAATTCAAAAAGATAATTACATCTTATAAATATTTTAGATATATGAATTGTATGATATAATTCAAAAAAACATACTTTTTTTTATTATAAAACTATCAAAATACAATGCTACTTATTTAACACATTTAATTTGTGTAAGCCACACAATTTTCAATCTCACTTTCTTATATACATGCACAAATACAATTTGCAATCTTATTTTATAATATCTATTTGGTCCTTGGAGTTTTAACTAATTTGAGTTTATTCTATCCTCATCTTGAATGGACTCTTCTGAGTTAGCTTGAAACTTGGCATAAATGATGCTTTTATAGAACTTCCTTATCCTTAGTGCAAGAATGGCTCAAGTGAGACACCCCAATAACAAGACCAGTAATTATCAGGAATTTTAAACAAAGGAAGAGAAAATAACATACATTAAATTACATTACTTCAATACCCTTTTTAACAAGACATATATTAGTTTTGATAAAATAGATCAATAAATAATAGAGAACCAAAAATTTGAAAGACAAAATAGAGAAGAAAAATAGGGAAACTTTGTACTCTTCAAAGTTCCTAATAAATGCTTGAACTAGTCGCCTAGAAAACCAAAACACATGGTTAACTTGGTGTGGGAACTAACCTGACATTTATGGATGGAGTCATTAATTACATCTAATGCGCCCCCTTAATTTTGACTCCAAATATATTATAATATTTTCAACACTAACAATTCCTAATTCTTTTTTTGAAAATAAAATTTTTCTTTTTCGAATGGCTTAGTAAATATGTCTGCGGGTTGATTTTTAGATTTGCAATACTGTAAACTAATTTCACCATTTCTGACCATCTCTCTGATGATGTGGTAACAGGTGTCTATGTGATTTCTCTTCTGATGGAAAACATGATTTTTGGAAATTTCTATTGCTAAGTCGTTGTCACAAAAGATAGAAATTGGCTCCTTTGTTCGTGGTTTAATATCACTTATTAATCTCTCCATCCATAGTGCTTGACAAGATGCTTATGTATCTTCTATTTACTCTGTTGGACTAACCACCAATGTCTCCCTTCATGATTCATGACATGGTTTAACAACCTCTTATGTCTTTTATAAGTCTAGTGGTTATATCAGATATTAATAGGTCAATCTTTTGGTGCAACAACAACTGCTAGTTCTAACAAGTTGTATCAGAGCTTGGTTATAGGTTCAAATCTCCTTGGGTGACACTAAGGGGGGGATTGTTTGACTAATCACCAGCATCTCCCTTTTGGATTCGTGACATGGTTTATGGCCTCTCATCTCTTCTATAAGTCTAGTGGTTGTATTGGGCATTAACAAGGTGATATTTTGGTGCAACATAAATCACTAGTTGTAACATACTCTTCCTTTGTAAATGAGATGGTGACTTTAGGATGTTTCTTGGAATCCCACGAGGCTATACCTTTACCCCCCAAAAAATGAATAATTTGAGTTGCTCTTTTTATCATCAACACTTCCAAAAAAGTCACTATCTGTAAATCCAACTACCTGGTTGTCTTCATAACCTATATACAAAGTACCATGTTGCACTATTCCTATAATATATCTTAGTATTCTTTTCCCTACTCTCTAATGAGATTTCTTCAATGATTCCATGAATCTAGAAATAAGGCTAACTACAAGCATAATATATGGCTTTATTGTTAAATACATGAGGCTTCCTACTAACTTCTTATATAAAGTAGAGTTTATTGTGGCACCTTCATCACTTTTACTCAATTTGGTACTTGGAATAATAGGAGTACTAAGTGTCTTGAAATTATTCATTTTTAATTTGGTCAACACATCTTGTGCATACTTTCTTTGGCTGATGAAGATACCTTAATTTGATTGTTTAGTTTCTAGATCAAGAAAGTAATTCATGTGACCAAGATTGGTCATATCAAATTATCTTTCCATATCAAGCCTGAATTCCTCAAGGTACAAATTACTAGTATATAAGAATTCATCAACATACACAAATGCAATTAGGATTTTACCTTTTAAGTTTGTCTTTGTATACAATGTTGGTTCATTATTGTTGCGCTTGAACCCTCTGGTAAGTATATAGGAATATACTATATTGTACCATTCCCTTAGTCCATGTTTCAATCCATATAAGGCCTTTTTCAGCTTATAGACCTTTTGTTCCTACCCTTTAATAAAAAATATAGGTGGTTGATCAACATATACTTCTTCATTTATAATTCCATTTAGAAATGAAGACTTGACATCTAACTGGTAAACTAACCAATGGTATTTTGATGCTACTACTAACACAACACCAATTGTGTCCAATCTTTCTACTAGTGAAAAAATTTCTTCATACTCTATAGTGGGTTGTTGTACAAAACCTTTGGCTACTAGCCTTTTCTTGTGCTTCTCATTTTGGCCTTTCTCATTAAGTTTTGTCTTGTGGACCCACTTAGCTCCTATTCTTGTTTTATCTTGTCGAAAGTCCACTAACTCCCATGTATCATTTTTCTCTATGGTTTATATTTTATTATTCATGGCTTCTACCCACTCTTTCTTCTTAATTGCTTTTTCAAAACATATAAGCTTACTAGACATCAAAGAAAATAATACTTGTTCATTATTGTTCTCCTATTCATATATTTCTCTAATAGTCCCATTCTTTTGGTTCCTTAATTATGCTATTGTGGGGTCTAAATCACTACTGGAAGAAGGAATTTGCACTTGTTGTCCTTGAATTTATCCTACTATTGTTGGGACCTGTAATCTAGGTAGTCTTTGTCTTGATTTCTCAATATCTTTTATACTGGATGGTTCAAAAGTGTGTGGAGCAAGATGATTATGAGTTGTTCTATCATCTTGTTCATACCTTGACTTATCATTAAGAAAATTTACATCTCTTGATACTATTGTCTTCTTAGTAATTGGATTATATAGTTTGTAGGATTTTGATGCATCACTATAACCTATGAATATACACTTCTTGCTTCTATCATCAAATTTTATCCTTAACTCCTCAAGCACATGAGTATAAGATATGCTTCAAAAAATTATCAAGTTTCTTACATCTAGTTTCACTCCACTCCAAGTTTCTAGAGGTTTCTTGTCCTTTAAAATTTCTTTAGGTGATCTATTCAAGGTGTAGACTAAACACACAACTACCTTTACCTAATACTCATTTACTACTATGATTTTATCCTTTAACATACTTCCTTCCATGTTCATGATTGTTTGATTCTTCCTCTCTTCCACTCCATTTTTCTATGGAGTGTACCTAGTAGTGAATTATCTATGAATGTCATGTTTACTACAATATGTTGCAAAGACTTTGGAGTCACATTCACCTCCTCCATTAGACCTTAAAACCTTAATCTGTCTACCACTTTGGTTTTTTGACATTGCCTTAAACTGTTTGAGTCTATCAAAGGTGTCTGATTTTTTTCTTGATGAAGTACACCTAGGTCATCCTACTACAATCATCAATAAAGGTTAAAAAGTAATAACTCCTTCCTATAGAATTTTTTTGGATGGGTCCTGTTGGTGGTATTTTTAGGTCTTTGATGTTCTCCTTTCTAAATCTAGGTTTTCCACCCTTTTCCTTTTTTCCTATGCTTTAGGTGTTTGAATTTCAGTCAATTTTGTCCTATTTGAGTTTGAAAACCCTCACCTTAGGTTTCTTGCCTTGGTAGGTTTTTAATTTTTCATAAAACCCTTGTGTTGGCCCTATTTTTATGTTTGATCATTACTTTTTGGTCACTTAAGTGGTTAGCTATGCATGTGGTTATTTATCTCAGTGTTCACTAAATCGAGAAATGTCATGGCATGTCTTTGAGTTATTCGGTGAATTAGTGAATGGGTTGGAACTTTGTTAAGTATTTCCTTCAGTCGCGAGGTCTCCAAGTACTCGGTTGTTAACTGGGAAGCTTTGCACAATTTCATGAATGTGTTGTCTCCTATTTGCATAATATCTAGTGGTTTCTTGTAAACTCTCAGCGACCTAGTGTTCTGTGTGTTCGCTTATTCTCAGAATCATGCGGTTTAGTCTTTTGGCATTTAGCGATTTAGTGAACAACGTTTGATTTTCTAAAGATTGATGGATGTGTTTTAATCTTAGAATACATTGGGTCCTACATGTTTTGACTTGATGATTGGGCGACTGAGCAGTTGTGTTACTATCCTCTAAATCTGGCAGCTTTGACAATTTGATGTAATAAATTTGGTAGAGGAAAGGTTCTCTTTGTTCGCTTATTCTTGGAATAAGTTAGTAATGCTTTAAATGGCCTAGCAATTCAATGAATCATGTGATCGCAAGTTCTCTTAAAAGAAAGGTGAAGGCTAGAAGTATTTGGCGAATGGGCGAATCAAAGGATTAGCAGATTATTAAGCCTTCAGTCGCTTAATCGTGTAATGAAATGATCAATGATTAAAGTATTGGGAGATTCAATGAATGCTTGGATCACTGATTCTCATAATCAAATGGCTAAGGTTTATATTATTTTAGTGAATTGGTGATAGACGTTGATTAGTGTCAAGATCAACGGTTGATCCAGAATCTTAGTATTCAAGCAGTTAGGAAAGAATTCAGCAACTCAGAGGAAAGCTTCTTCGCCAGTTCACACATTAAACACCCAGTTAAGTTTCACTTTCAATGATTAAGCGGAGCCTTCAGTCACCAAGTCTCAAAATAGATTGGCAGTTAACTGGGACATTCAGTGAATAAGAGATAGCCTTTGTCGCTAATTCTCTGAATAAGTGGCTATGGTCTAGTGTTTAGGTTATGTTCACTGGTTCATTGAATGGAGATCGAGTTAAGAGATACATTTCATGAATGAGTGAAGTAGTCAATGACTAGTTCTATGAATGTGAGCTAGGGTTAACATTTCATTCAGCGATCACGAGAACCTTCAGTCGCTGGTTTGCTGAATGGGCCCATTTTTATGAAAAATAGTAAAGAAAAGGTTTGAGACCATTGCTACGTGGATAAAAGTACACTATCGAGCTGGAGAGAAAGCATTAGCTATCCAATCAATTTTAAAGGAGGATTTCATGATGTAAACAGGGTTTTAAAGTACAGAGCTATGATTATTGCCTTTTGGCCTTGTTTTTGAATTTTAGATATATTTGTCAACATCCCAGCATTAACCAGCTCTGATTTGAAAATTGGTGATATGTGAAATTGAATGAGAATGTAATTAAGGATGGATTTGAAATGATTTTGGTAGTTGTACGCATCCAATTTGCATTGATAAATAGGCTAGACTCATTGTTTTTTGTGTTTGAAATTATTTGTGGAAAATTGTGTTTTATGAAGCAATCATCGAGTGTTAAGAAAAGTAAGTTTGCAGAGTTAAGAAAAATTGTGTGACATACCATGAGTTAGCCAGAGTGAAGTGTAACTTCTTCCAGTGGTGAGGTCAAAGCCAAGGGTGGTGAGGACAAAAGCAAGCCAAATTATTCAGATGAGTTCATGAAGTTAATGCCTAGTTCTAGCCAGAACAAGAGGGCTCCTGATGATGTTTTTCAAGATGTTCTAAGTCATTGCAGAGATCTTGTCACACGAGACTGCTCAGGTTTTACTCTCTTTAGTTATTTTTACAGAAATAGGGGTAAAAATGTTCCTATTTGTAATGGTTGGGCTTTGGGTTTGGGGAAATTGGTTGTCCCAGATGTGTTATTAGATGCAGACTTGATTGTTGCATTAGCTAGGTGTTATGACCCTATTTCCAAGACAATTAGGAAAGAGGACCAGTCACCTTTGGTCACTCTTGATAGGGGTTCTTTCATGAAGGCATTTAGTTTTTATACGTCCTCTTCTACTGAAATTAATTTGAGTCAAGAAAGAGAGAGGTACAAAAGTAATATAGGGTCAGTAAAGGACTAGATGATGAAACATATCCCAAAACAAGATAAATATATAGCTCCCCTACCAGCTAGCATGAATGCTCCTTATCAATTTACATCCCTCAATCATTATATGAAGAAAACTTGTTATGGGTTGTGTAGAGTTTTCAGAATAGATGGGGATACAAAATTCTTATCAGCTAATCTATTGATGATAATATTAGACATCCAAAATTCCCTAGTGAACATAGATTATGACTATATAAAGTATATAATTGATAGGATACATGAGGGGTTGATATCTGTCAAAGAGAGTAAGGCACATATCAAATTCTTGCATTATTCCATGTTGATGCATTTGATTCTATTTTTCAATATCAATAGTTTTGATTTGAATATGTTGAAACCAAGGATCACTTTCAAAGATCAACATAATCCATTACAATTATGGGTGAGGTTATGGAATTCTACTTCCAATGAGGAGGATTTTTGTGTTTTCCAAAATTTCATTATTTTTCCAATTATAAAGATGCTAGGCATCAATGTTACAAGGATATCACCACAGATCCTTAAACTCCTAAGACCTAAGTCATTTGAAGAAATATGGGATGGAGACCATAATTGGGGTGATTTTTACTTTGGGGAAAATTCTACAATCTTGAGAGTCTACGGTTGCCCCCAACCCCCACATTTGTTACCAAAATTTGAGCTGCCAAGAGTTGCTACTCTGGAATTCATTTGGCAGCTGATGTGGATAGATAGAGAACTCTTGGCCCCTCATAAAAAGGGTATCTTCACACCTAGGCAGTTCAGGATTCATGATTTCTTGATTGGCAAGAGGGCCTTCCCACAAGTTACTGCCTGGCTAAATCAATTCAAGATGGTATCTGGTGCTTGCAGACATGTGGACCCTGAGGATTTCATTAGGACTGCAAGGTTGACCCTAATCCCTAATATTGGTGTCATTAGGGAATGTGAAGGCCTTGATGAAGAAGATGTGATAAAAAATATTGAGGAGAAGGATGAGGTCACTAAGAGATGGAATAGGTTTTTTGACCTGAAGGATTTGGAGAATCAATTAAAGGCAGCCCAAATTCCTTTTGAGGGTTTCTTCCCTGACCTCCCCTACTTGAGGAGAATTGACAAGATGATAGAGATGCATGACACTCTGTCAAATCAATTGGAGAGAATGCTTGATCAAAAGAATCCCAAGAAGGGGAAAGATTACTCATCCTATGATTATGAGGAGTTTTCTGATGAATCACAAGAAGGAAATATCCCACCACAAGTTGGGGATTTACCATTTGTTGAGCCTATTCAAGACTAGCCAAAGGTAGAAGATCTTCTAGAACCACCATTGAAGAAACAAAGACTTGAGGAGGGAGAGTCTTCTAAGCAAGGAAAGCATAAAAAGGGGATTGATAGAGCATCTGTTCTTCTACCAGTACATAGGGCTTACCATCACCAATTGAGGAAAAAAATAAGAGCTAGCAAGAAGGTGGCCACTAATGATGAAAGTGAAGAGCAGTCCTTGTGGTTACGATAGGATATCAGAGAGATATATCAGGAAAAGTTTTTGAGTGATGACCAATTCATCAAGAGTGATGAATTCAAGAATTTTCTTATTTGGAATAAGCAACAAGAAGTAGCTAAGGCCATGCCTAAAGGGGTGGAACCAAGTGAAGAGACTATGTTGGCTTTAGCCTCTTATGATCCTAGCCTTGATCCCATAACTGTAGATGAAGCCAGAGAGATGGTCAGAGCAAGTGGAATGCTACTAACTCCAGGATGGGATTTAACCTCTCCTTTTATTATAGATCAGATAAGGAAGCAACCACAAGGCACTCTGTCTTATGAAGTTCATATTGGTGATATGATCAGAGGAAGTGGCTATGACCCTTAGAAGCAGGCTTTTGCTATGTGGTCTATGGCCCCTATGACTAAAAAGCCATCTCTTTTGAGTATAGAGGATCGCATGGAAGGAAATAAGATTATATGGACTATGCAAAATACAACTGATCTTGAGGTTTTGAAGGTAGTGACTCATTGTGCTAACTTGAATGAGGCAAAGACAACTCAATTATCCAAAAGGTATTCAAAATTGATTCAAAGTTCAAGCATGATGGCCAAAGATAAAGACCTAAAAATGATGAAGGTCAAGCAATTGGAAGATGAGTTGGTAGAATTGAAGGTTAGGCTTGAAGAAGCCTCAAAGATAGTTCCTCTCCTCCCCTTGCAGATTGAGGACACTCTTCAAATTGATGTAGAAGTACCTGATAAGCCTGCTAAGGATTTGGAAAAGATAAAATTGGATACATCTCTGGACACTGTAGCAAGAATTGTGCAATATAGATAGGGTAAAATAAAGGAAAGAATGGAGTCAGTCCACAAATCAGTTAGTCTATTACACCAGGCCAATGGAAAAGTAAATGAATCTTTGATCACTTTTGAGCCAATTTATAGTGTATGGTCGGGAATGAGCACATTGTTTGATAGGTTGGATGATTTGCAAGAATTCAAGTTTGACATTCCTAGGGTGGTAACTAAAGTTTATGAAAATATTGGTTTGGTAAGTGGTGTATCCATTTTCTTTAAAGGTAAGTCTAACCAAATAAAGGCCAAGTTATCTATGTTTGACAAGGATTACATCAAGTACTTTCCTTCTATGTATGATGATAGTGAAAGTGTGGTTAGTTTGGAAGAGTGGAAGGTATCAATGGATCATCTAGTAATTAAACAAGATGTTTTCCTTGGTAGTGACAATGCTTTAGATTTGGAAAGATGCAACAATATAATTGATAGTTTATTTAAGATTAAAAATGATTGCATAAAATTTGCAGCAGAGGCTAAGAATATAACTGATTCCATGTGGGATCAGAAAATCAAGTCACTATAGAAGTTTCAGGCCTAGAATTGGCCATCTGATGATGATGTGGAAGCATGGGGCCAGTTGACAAAAAAGAAGAAGAAGAAGCCAGCTGCTCAGATTATAGATAAGGAAGAAGAATAAAGTGCACATGGCACTTGATCCAAAATTTTAGGGAGAGCGTGTTCAAATAGAGGATGATGTAAGTTAGCTAGATGGTGGTCATCATTCATGCAACAAATTTAGCAACTACTGTGAAATATCTTTAGATGAAGGTGCCACATGCAAAGTTGTTAAGTAGTTGAGAACTACATTCTATTGTCATAATCAAATATCTTTCAGTTTGTACTTTTGTTTTTAGTGCAAGATCTTTTCCCAGCCATCCAAAGCTTGTTGCCTCCTTTTGAGGATTCGAAGATGGCTATGGGTATATATAGCAAGTTTCTGCTATTTTGTAAAAAGTGGAGACATTTTGTAAAGAAAGTTCTGAGTTATAGAACCTTATTTCTTTGAAGTAATGGTGATATTGTATTGACACATTTTGAATATTAATACAAAGATATCGGAACTCTGTTGTTGCTATTTTTTGTCTTTGTGTATGGACTTTTTAGTTTTCTTATGCATTTAAATTGTAAGGCTTTTTCAATGCATTGTTCACAAGGTGAATATAGGGGTTAAACTTAAGTTTCTTTCAAGGGAACAGATAAATCTTGAGGGAGGTCTTTGTGAATTAATGGTCCATGTATGTATTTGATAGCATGTGTGGGAATTAAAAGAGTGGGATGTCAGGTATTCCATTTGGGTTTTAGTATAGTTGTCTTGATAGATTTCTATGGAGATAGGGTTTGACTCTGATGCCCAATTAGAATAAGGCACTGGTTTGAGATACGTTTGCACATGTTACCACCAGAAAATATAAGCAACTGTTTCATTTTACTTTATTTGTAATCTTTATCAGAATCATTCTATGATAAACTCATGGATTTATATTGTAGTGCTTTACAGAAGCATCGATTGAGGTTAACCTTCCTTGAGTCTAACTCTTAAAAAGAAGGATGAATGTCCTTAAACCATTGTTCCATGTTGTTGCTCTCCTAATTTGCATCATAGTGCTATGTATCAGGATCATTTGGGCCATACTAAGAGTTATAATGTCTTATTGAGTTAATTTTGAAAGGGACAACATAGCAGTGAAGGAGCTAATTCTCATTTTAAAGCTCGTTCAAATAGTGAATTGTTATAGGTAAAACCGCTTGAGTTTTATACTCAAAGTGAAGAAGGTTTTATAACCTTAATACATTAGTGCTTGCATTTTTGTTAGATGCATCTATTGGGATCACATGAATTTATGAATTTTTAATCATCTGTAGATTTGAGCACTAACAAAATTGGTGACTCTGCTGGGGACTTTCAATAAGAGCTTGCAATAGGTTTGTGAAAATACTATCTCTAGTGCTTTTATAGACCAGCATAAATACTTTGATTCCTCCTTGTTAGTGGGTGGCAACTCTAATAATCTATGTTTACCAGTCGCTGGTATCTGTAAGTTTTGATATATTTTGTGTCACATACCATGAGTCGACAAAGGTTCACTAGGTCTTACTACAAGGATTACCCAGAAGATAATGTGGGTGATGAGCTCCATACACCTAGTCGAAAGCAATGGTTTAGGTGAGGTCACAATAATGCTAGCTCCCAAGGCCCTTCTAGAGAAAGATCTCGTGCCCCGCTTCCTCATGAAACTTCCTCCTCTTCTGATGACCCTGAACATGTCAAGAAGGTCACACCAAATATTCATTCTCAGAAAGAAGTAATCATAGAAGTCAAAAAAGTAGGTTTCTTACCTACGAGAGAAACCCTAGAGCAACCAGGAGAAATTTCTACTGCTGAAACTGCTTCTTATGACTTAGAAAAATTGAGAGAGGAAGTGATAGCTTTAAGGAGAAAGGAGCGTGAACAACTATTAGAGATTGCTAATAGGGTAAAAGTGAGGGAATGACAAATCTATGAATTGCTCATGGAGAGGCAAGAACTTATCATCAAAACTAGGAAAAATGAAGCTCAGGCTAGGGATCTAAGCCAAAATGTTAAGGGTTTAGACAAAGAATTGTTTGGTGATATGGAGGTTTTGAAGGAAAAGGCTCAGGATATCAAATTTAAACAAGGCAAATTTGAGGGAACAGGCCTTGTTCTTAGGCAATTATATCCCTCTGAAATCCAGAGGAATAAGGATATTAAAAATGCGACAAAAAAAATCCCTGATAAGGGAAAACAAAAGGTGGCAAGTGTGATTGTTAATGAGCCCAAGAAAATTGTGGTTGTTCCTAATGCTCCTTTTCAAACAAGCATTGATTTGGAGAAGGCTAGAAAAGAAAAAGAGGATTTAGCTATTCAACTTGAGAAACTCGAGTTGGAGGCTGCTGCAAATGAAATGAAGAGGAAAATTGCTTTCTTACATGCTAATATGAACACATTTTCTAGTAGCTTTACCCCTATCATTTCAAGAAAAATCCCACCCCAACAACCTAGAAACTCACTTCCAAATCATCAAGCCCTTCACCTTGGACAAATTTTACCTGGACAAATTCCTAGTCAAGTTCCCCTTGTAGTTAGTGGTACAGTGGGAACTGTACCCTATCAAAACATCACAGCAACCCCTCCAATTCAACCAAATATCCAAAGATGACCAGTTCATTTGGATAGGTATAGGCCTTTATTCTTTGATGGTATTCCTGGTCAACCCAATGCTATCCCCAATGAGATCAGAAAGAAAATCCCATTATTTACTCAGAACAATGTCATTACCTGTGAAGAGCCCCTGAAGTTTTTCACAAATAAGGTTAATGACTATAAGATCGAACATGAAGATGTTATAATGAAGCTTTTTGTTCAATCATTGATTGAAGATTCCAGGGATTGGTATAGGGGTCTGCCTGAGAATAGTATTGCATCATGGGATGAGTTTGTCAGATGTTTCAAGGAACAGTATGCAGAACATGTGAACTCCAGCTACATGCTCAATGAGTTTAACAATATCAAGAAGAATTATAATGAGAGCATGTCAGATTTTAATAGCCAATTCCAAAAGGCTATGTATAAGTTGTTCCAAGTATTGAGACTTGATGATGCAGTTTGCCTAACCACTTATTTCAACTTTATGGATGGCAAGATGTCTTATCTTTTAAGAGATAAGAATCCCTATACCCTTAGGGATGCATTTAAGTTGGCCATAAATATTGAAAGCAACCGAAAGGCATCTGGTCAAATGTACAAGAGAGATGAGGGTAGACTGTGGAAAGAAACCAAGCCACAACTTGCAAGACCATCCAAAGAGGATGATAAAATGGATAAGGGAGCTAGAATTAACAAAGACTTCCCAACAAAGGTTGACAAGGGGAGTAGAAATTTTCAAGATACAAGACCACCTTATCAGAGGCAGGATAAAACCCCTAACCTACAGGATATGCCTTACAAGACAAATTGGAAAGATGGGAGGCCTGTTCCTGACAACAATGAACCCCAAAAGGGAAGAGATACACCGGATCCCTTGAAGAAAAATATTGTACATAATGTGGAAAATACCCCTTGGTGTGTGGCTTGTAATATGCCCCACTCACCATTGCAATGTGTTGTTTCTCAGGCCTTAGGATAAGAGGCCAATGATTCATATGCAAGAGATTATGAAGGATCCAAAAAGCTTGCTATTAACATGTTCACTACTGAGTTAATGGGGGACCTAGTGTCCTCAGATGATGAAGTTATTTGTCCTAATGTTGATCATAAGAGGAAGATCTTCTTTGATTATGAACAATAAATATTTACTCAATCTGATCAAGAAGAGTCTGATAATGATAATTGTAAGACTCATATGGTAGAATCTGGATCAGATGAAAAATAGTGGAGAAAGCCCAGTGAAGAAGAGATCAGAAATCTAACTGTGGCTACTATCACTCAAGAAAAATCTTTATACAACTTGAGGAATAGAAAGGTGGATAATGATTAGGGAGTCCCTAGATTAGTATTTGTCAAGAATAAGCTTCAAGATAAGGATTCCCCAAAGCCCAATGTTGTAATTAGTAAGGAAGATGGGCTTATGAGTGAAAAGAAGAAAAAAGAGGAAATTATTACTGACAAGGTGAAAAAGAGAACTGGTAGGTCAAAGGATCACCCCAATTTTTCTATTGATTCCCCTACTTTTGATATGGGACATGCCTTGTCCCAGATGAAGGTCTCCATCCCTTTGCTTGAAATGTTGAAAATAGAGGAGCACAAGGCAGTAGCCTTGGCTCTTATAAGTGAGCAGAGAATTACTCCTATTTTACAAGAGGAAGGGAATTCCATGGATAAGCCAATTGCAATTAATGACATCTCTGATGTATGTGTTGGAACTATTGTGACACAAGAACCCTCTTTTATCAATCCTTTCTATGTTACATTGATTGTAAATAATTTCCTGCTGAACAATTCTATGATTGATTCTGGTGTGGCCACAACTATAACGCCTTACCATGTGATGAAAGAATTAGGGTTGCAAGTTGATACATCTAATGGAAGGTTTTATTCCATGGATAATAGGGTAGTACCTATTGTAGTGACCTTGATTGGAATTGAAGTAAAAATTGATGCATTCCCAGAGGCCACATACAAGATGGATGTGGTTGTTGTTGATACAAAACCTCATTATGGCATGTTATTATCAAGACAATGGGCTACAATAGTTGGTGGAAAATTACAATTGGATTTGTCATATGCTACTATCCCAATCAATGGAACTAAGGTAACGTTGTACAGGGAGCCCCGTTCTTCAGTAATGATTGAAGTGGTTGCTCCAGAAGCCTTGAACTGTTGTGTAGATATTGACATGAATAATTTCATCATTGAGGAGATAGTACCGAAGATGAGAAACATAGATCCAATTGTGGATGAGCTAATACTGTAGCAAGATGGACTTTGGCAAATGTTCTTTGATGGTGGATGCTCCAAGGAAGGATCAGGAGCTGGTGTTGTATTCATCTCCCCATCAGGTATTACATTCAAGTACTCCTTTCTGCTGACTTTTGAATGTACAAATAATACTGTTGAGTATGAGGCCTTAATATTGGGATTAGATGTAGCTATAAAGCATGGTATTAAATGTTTAAAAGTCCATGGTGATTCCCAATTAATTATAGCCCAAGTAAGATCTCAGTATTCTACCAAGGATGAAAGACTAAAATTGTACAAACATGTTGTATGGGATAGATTAGAGTTTTTTGAATCTTTTAATCTGATTTGGATAGAAAGATCCAATAATATCATGGTAGATTTTCTTGCAAATGTTTCCCCCAAAAATAATGACATAACCCTTACTGGTGTATCTATGTTAGAAGTCAAAAGTAGGCCTACAGTGCCTGATAATGTATATAATTGGCAAGTCTTTGAGGATGATCTTGATATCCTTAGGTTTCTTTAGGGCCTTGATTAGTTTGATGGTCAACAAATAGATTTTAGTGAAGCATAGTAGTGTATTGAGGGAAAGGAATGTATCATGGGGAATGAGATAGTGCAATTACCCTCAAATCACATACCTAAAGGGTTAGTGGAACTAGAGGGAATGTTCAAAATAAATGATGGTTTTTTGTCCCAAAAATCTAACACCAAAATGGAGGATTTAGAGGAAATAAACCTAGGATCTGAAACCTCCCCCTAGATGGTGTACATTGGAAAAAAATTGAGCAGAGAGGTCAGAGGAAGTATGATTATACTTTTGAAAAAATACAAGCATGTGTTTTCCTAGTCCTACGATGATCTCAAAGCTTATAGGGCTAATTTGTTTCAACATGAAATTCCTTTAAAGGAAGAGACTAGACCTTTTAGATAGAAATAGAGACCTATTAACCCTCTACTAGCTACTAAGATGTAGATTGAGTTGAGAAAGTTAAGAGATGTTGGCATCATTGAACCAATTAGGCATTCTACATGGGTTTCCAATCTTGTGCCAGTGAGGAAAAAGAATGGTGACATAAGACTCTGTGTTGATTTTAGGAATCTGAATGTTGCATCACTCAAGGACAATTATGGATTTCCCAACATGGAAGCCATGCTGCATAGGGTAACTGGTTGTGAGCTCCTATCAATGATGGATGGTTTCTTAGGTTATAATCAAGTGCTGGTCAAAGAACCAGAGTAGTTTAAGACAACATTTACAACCCCATGGGGAACATATGTATATATTTGCATGCCCTTTGGTTTAAAAAATGCTGGAGCAACTTTTCAGAGAGCAATGGATGTTGTATTCAAGGAATTGATCAATGTTCTAATGGTTTTATATCAAGATGATCTCACTGCTTATTCTAAGAGAGCTGATGATCATTGTTCTCATTTGGAAAAGGTCATTCTTAAGGCCCTAGAATTTGCTGTTTCCATGAATCCCAAAAAGTGTCAATTTGCTATGACAAAAGGGAAGTTACTTGGACATATAGTGTCAAAAGGAGTCAGGATTGATGCTGAAAGAGTAGAGGCAATCAAAAAGGTCCCTCCACCAAAGAACATAAAGGGTGTGCAATCATTCTTGGGATAGATTAATTTTGTAAGGAGATTTATTACTAACTTTGCAAAATTGGTCAAACCCATACTGAAATTCCTAAAGAAGGAAGTGAAATTTGATTGGAACCTTGAAGCTCAACAAGATTTTGAAAGAATTAAACAAGCAATTCAAGAGGCACCTTTTTTGGTGTCACTTGATTAATTAAAACCATTTTCTCTATTTTCTTTTGCATCTTTTCATACTATTGCAGCTATCCTTTTACAAAAGGATCAAGAAGGATATGAACATCCTATAGCCTTTTTCAACAATTCATTACAATCTATTGAACTAAATTATAAACTAATGGAAAAGAAAGCCTATGCACTTGTAAAGGAAGTTAAAGCTTTCAGACCCTATCTAGTTTGTGCAAAGGTTAATGCTTACATACCTCATGTTGCAGTGAAGGATATTCTAGTACAGAGTGAAGTCACAAGAAAAAGATGTAAGTGGATAAACAGGATTCAAGAGTTTGACCTTGAAATTCACATTACCACACTGGTAAGAGGATTGGGACTTGCTAAGTTAATGACTAAAGAGAATATGGACCTTGTCCAAGTGCATAGTGTTGCTGCTAATAGTGATATGATCACTAGCATAGAAATACAATCGTGGTACAAGGATGTTTATTTTATCAAAAATGCTAAATGTCCACCTAAATTGAATGATAATCAAAGGAGGAGTCTGTGATTGCAGGCTCAAAAGTATGTGTTAATCCAGGGTGATTTGTATTGGAAAGATAATGATGACATTCTACTCTTTTGTCTGGATAAGCACCAATCAGAGAAGGTGTTGAAGGAAATGCACTCTGGAGTGTGTGGAGGACATCATTCTACTCAGTCAATAGCTCATAAAATCTTAAGGGTAGGATACTATTGGCCTATATTGTTCAAAGACACTCATTCTTATGTTAGAAGGTGTGAGCCTTGCCAAAGATTTTCCAAGAAACTCAAATTCTCAGGTGCATTATTATTGAACCATGTTGTTGGAGAAGCTCCTTTTGCAATGTGGGGTATGGATTTTATTAGAGATTTTTCTGAAAAGTCCAGTGGGGGACATAGTCACATTTTGGTGGCTACTGATTATTTCACCAAGTGGATTGAAGCCATTCCAACTAAAAAAGCCACCAGTGCTATTGTAATTGAGTTCTTAATTAGCAACTTAATCACTAGATTTGGTGTCCCTATCAAATTGGTTGTAGATAATGCCATGAGTTTCAGATCTCAAGAAATTACTAATTCTTGTTTAGAAATGGGCATAGTGTTGTCTTACTCGTCTCCTTACCACCCACAAGAAAATGGCCAAGTGAAATCTAGTAATAAGAGTATTCTGCAAATTTTGAAGAAAACTCTGGAAAAGAATAAGAGAAGTTGGCATGTGAAATTAAAGCTAGCACTATGGGCTGATAGAATTTCTGAGAAGAGAGCTACAGGGAAGTCCCCTTTTGAGATGGTATATGGGTTGAAATCTAGATTACCAGTAAACAATTTCTTACCAATATACCAGTTCATGCAGGAAGAAGGCATGGAAATCAGTGATCCAACGCAAGATAGAATAGTTCAACTGATTGAATTGGATGAGATTAGGAGGGAAGGACAAAGAGAAAATGTAAAGCTACAGCAAAAAATGAAGTATCTTTTTGATAAGAGAGCAACTATGAGAAAATTCTAGCCTGGTGATATGGTTCTTCAATGGAATGCCAGGGCTGAAGATAAAGGGAAACAAAAAAAATTTGAGTCTTTATGGATGGGACCTTTTATTGTCCATCAAACCCATGGTAAGGAATCATATTTTCTACAAAATTTGGATGGTGAAGAGCAGGAATTGCCAGTGCATGGATAGTTCCCAAAATTCTTTTTCAGTTAATTCTTTCCATGCATAGTAGTTATGTATATATGTATAGGTGTGTTTGTTTCTATTGTGTGTTGTTTTCTACTTTAGGTTAAGGTTTCATTGTCTGCCTCCCAGAGATTAATAATTTCTTGCTATAATCTTGCAATCAAGCATCCACAGATAGAGCCACTATTGGTGGTATTTTCAGGTCTTCGATGTTCTTCTTTAAATCTAGGTTTGCCACCCTTTTCATTTTTTCCTGTGCTTTAGGAGTTTGAATTTCAATCAATTTTGTCCTATTTGAGTTTGAAAACACTCACCTTAGGTTTCTTGCCTTGGTAGGTTTTTAATTTTTCATAAAACCCTTGTGTTGGCCCTATTTTTATGTTTGATCGTTACTTTTTGGTCACTTAAGTGGTTAGCTATGCACGTAGTTATTTATCTCAGTGTTCGGTGAATCAGGAAATGTCATGGCATGTCTTTGAGTTATTCAGGGAATTAGTGAATGGGTTGGAACTTTGTAAGTATTTCCTTCAATCGCGAGGTCTCCATGTACTCAACTATTAACCGGGAAGCTTTGCGCGATTTCACAAATGTGTTGTCTCCTGTTCGCATAATATCTATTGGTTTCTTGTAAACTCTCAGCGACCTAGCGTTCTCTATGTTTGCTCATTCTTGGAATCATGCGGTTAAGTCTTCTGGCATTTAGCGATCCAACAAACACCATTTTATTTTCTGAAGATCGATAGATGTGTTTTAATCTTAGAATACATTGGGTCCTACATGTTTTGACTTGATGATTGGATGACTGAGTAGTTGTGTTACTATCCTCTAAATCTGGTGGCTTTGACAATTTGATGTAATAAATTTGGCAGAGGTAAGGTTCTCTTTGTTTGCTTATTCTTGGAATAAGTTAGTAAAGCTTTAAATGATCTAGCGATTCAACGAATCATGTGATCGTAAGTTCTCTTAAAAGAAAGGTGAAGGCTAGAAGTATTTGGTGAATGGACGAATCAAAGGATTAGCAGATTATTAAGCCTTCAATCGCTTAATTATGTAACAAAATGATCAATGATTAAAGTATTGGGAGATTTAGTGAATGCTTGGTTCACTGATTCTCGTAATCAAATGGCTAAGGCTTATATTGTTTCAGAGAATTGGCGATAGCTGTTGATTAGTGTCAGATCAACGGTTGATCTAGAATCTTAGTATGCAAGTGGTTAGTAAAGAATTCAGTGACTCAGAGGAAAGCTTGTTCACCAGTTTGCACAATAAACACACAGTTAAGTTTCCCTTTCAGTGATTAAGCAAAGCCTTCAATTGTCAAGTCTCAAAATAGATTGGTAGTTAACTAGGACATTCAGCAAATAAGAGATAGCCTTTGTCGCTAATTCTTTGAATAAGTGACTATGGTGTAGTGTTTAGGTTATGTTCGCTGGTTCACTGAACGAAGCTTGAGTTCAGAGATACATTTTGCAAATGAGGGAAGTAGTCAGTCGCTAGTTCTCTAAATGTGAGCTAGGGTTAACATTTCATTCAGCGATCATGAGAACCTTCAGTCACTGGTTCGCTGAATGGGCCCATTTTTATGAAAAATAGTAAAGAAAAGGTTTGAGACCATTGATACATGGATAAAAGTACATTGTCGAGCTAGAGAGAAAGCAATTAGCCATCCAATTAGTTTTAAAGGAGGATTTCATGACGTAAACAAGGTTTTAAAGTACAGACTTGTGATTATTTCCTTTTGGCCTTGTTTTTGAATTTTTAAATATATCTGTCAACGTCCCAACATCAGCTAGCTCTGATTTGAAAATTGGTGATATGTGAAATTGAATGTGGATGTAATCAAGCATGGATTTGCAATGATTTTGGTAGTTGTACGCATCCAATTTGCATCGATAAATAGGCTGGACTCATTATTTTCTGTGTTCAAAATTATTTGAAGAAAATTGTGTTTTTTGAAGCAATCATTGAGTGCTAAGCAAAGTAAGTTTGCAGAGTTAAGAACAATTGTGTGACATAGCATGAGTCAGCCAGAGCGAATTGTAACTTCTTCCAGTGGTGAGGTCAAAGCCAAGGGTGGTGAGGACAAAAGAAAGCCAAATTATTCAGATGAGTTCATGAAGTTATTGCCTGGTTTCAGCTAGAACAAGAGGGCTCCTGATGATGTTTTTCAAGATGTTCTAATTCATTGGAGAGATCCTATCAAACCAGACTGCTCAGGTTATACTCTCTTTAGTTATTTTTATGGAAATAGGGGTAAACATGTTCCTATTTGTAATGATTGGGCTTTGGGTTTGGGGAAATTGGTTGTCCCAGATGTGTTCTTAGATGTGGACTTGATTGTTGCATTAGCTAGGTGTTATGACCCTATTTCCAAGACAATTAGGAAAGAGGTCCAGTCACCTTTGGTCACTCTTGAGAGGGGTTCTTTCATGAAGGCATTTAGTTTTTATAGGTCCTCTTCTACTGAAATTAATTTGAGTCAAGAAAGAGAGGTACAAAAGTAATATCGGGTTAGTAAAGGACTAGATGATGAAACATATCCCAAAACAAGATAAATATATAGCTCCCCTTTTGGCTAGCATGAATGATCCTTATTAGTTTACATCCCTCAATCATTATATGAAGCAAACATTTTATGGGTTGTGTAGAGTTTTGGGAATAGATGGGGATGCACAATTCTTTCCTACTGATCTATTGATGATAATATTAGAAATCCATAATTCCCTAGTGGACACAGATTATGACTATATCTAGTATATAATTGATAGGATGCATGAGGGGTTGATATCTGTCAAAGAGAGTAAGGCACCTATCAAATTCTTGCATTATTCCATGTTGATACATTCGATTCTATTTTTCAATATCAATAGTTTTGATTTGAATATGTTGAAACCAAGGTTCACTTTCAAAGATCAGCATAATCCATTACAATTATGGGTGAGGTTATGGAATTCTACTTCCAATGAGGATGATTTTTGTGTTTTCTAGAATTTCATTATTTTTCCAATTATAAAGATGCTAGACATCAATGTTACAAGGATATCACCAAGGATCCTTAAACTCCTAAGACATAAGCAGTTTGAAGACAAATGGGATGGAGACCATAATTGGGGTGATTTTTACTTTGGGGAAAATTCTACAATCTTAAGATTCTGCGGTTGCCCCCAACCCCCACATTTGTTACCAAAATTTGTACCACCAAGAGTTGCTACTCTAGAATTCATTTGGCAGTTGATGTGGATAGACAGAGAACTCTTGGCCCCTCATAAAAAGGGTACGTTCACACCTAGGCAGTTCAAGATTGGTGATTTCTTTATTGGCAAGAGGGCCTTCCCACAATTTATTGCCTAGCTAAATCAATTCAAGATGGTATTTGGCACCTACAGACATGTGGACCTTGAGGATTTCATTAGGACTACAAGGTTGACCCTAATCCCTAATATTGGTGTCATTAGGGAACATGAAGGCCTTGATGAAGAAGATGTGATCAAAAATATTGTGGAGAAGGAAGAGGTCACTAAGAGATGGAACAAGTTTTTTGACCTAAAGAATTTGGAGAATCAATTGGAGGCAGCCCAAATTCCTTTTGAGGGTTTCTTCCCTGACCTCCCCTACCTGAGGAGAATTGACAAGATGATAGAGATGCATGACACTCTATCAAATCAATTGGAGAGAATGCTTGATCAAAACAATCCCAAGAAGGGGAAAGATTACTCATCCTTTGATTATGAGGAGTTTTCTGATGAATCACAAGAAGGAAATAGCCCACCACAAGTTGGGGATTTACCAGTTGTTGAGCTTGTCTAAGACCAGCCAGAGGCAGAAGATCTTCCAGAACCACCATTGAAGAAATAGAGACTTGAGGAGGGAGAGTCTTCTAAGTAAGGAAAGTAGAAAAAGGGGATTGACAGAGCATCTGCTCTTATACCAGGTGACAGGGCTTACCATCACCAATTGAGGAAAATAATAAGATATAGCAAGAAGGTGGCCACTAAGGAGAAAAGTGAAGAGCATTCCCTATGGTTAGGACATGATATCAGAGACATATATCAGGAAGAGTTTTTGAGTGATAACCAATTCATCAAGAGTGATGAATTAAAGAATTTTCTTATTTGGAATAACCAACAAGAAGTAGCTAAGGCCATGCCTGAAGGGCTGGAACCAAGTGAAGAGACTATGATGGCCTCTTATGATCCTAGCCTTGATCCCATAACTGTAGATGAAGCCAGAGAGATGGTCAGAGCAAGTGGAATGGTACTAACTCCAGGATGGGATTTAACTTCTTCTTTTGTTATAGATCAGATAAGGAAGCAACCACAAGGCACTTTGTCTTATGAAGTTCATATTGGTGATATGATTAGAGGAAGTGGCTATGACCCTAAGAACCAGGCTGTTGCAATGTGGTCTATGGCCCCTAAGACTAAAAACCCATCGCTATTGAGTATGGAGAATCACATGGAAGGAAATAAGATTATATGGACTATGCAAAATACAACTAATCTTGAGGTTTCCAAGGTAGTGACTCATTGGGCTAACTTGAATGAGGCAAAGACAACTCAATTATCTGAAAGGTATTCAAAATTGTTTGAGAGTTCAAGCATGATGGCCAAAGATAGAGACCTAAAAATGATGAAGGTCAAGCAATTGGAAGATGAGTTGGTAGAATTGAAGGTTGGGCTTGAAGAAGCCTCAAAGATAGTTCCTCCCCTCCCCTTGTAGATTGAGGCCCCTCTTCAGATTGATGTAGAAGTACCTGATAAGCCTACTGAGGACTTGGAAAAGATAAAATTGGATGCATCTCTGGACACTGTAGCAAGAATTGTGCAATATAGACAGGGTAAAATAAAGGAAAGAGTGGAGTCAGTCCATAAATTAGTCAGTCTATTACACCAGGCCAATGGAAAAGTGAATGAATCTTTGATCACTTTCGAGCCACTTTATAGTGTATGGTCGGGAAGGAGCACATTGTTTGATAAGTTGGATGATTTGCAAGAATATAGGTCTGACATTCCTAAGGTGGTAACCGAAGTTTATGAAAAGATTGGCTTGGTAAGTGTTGTATCCAGTCTCTTTAAAGGTAAGTCTAACCAAATAAAGGCCCAGTTAGCTATGTTTGACAAGGATTACGACAAGTACTTGCCTTCTATGTATGATGATAGTGGAAGTGTGGTTAGTTTGGAAGAGTGGAAGGTATCAATGGATCATATAGTAATTAAACAAAATGTTTTCCTTGGTAGTGACAATGCTTTAGATTTGGAAAGATGTAACAATATAATTGATAGTTTATTTAAGATTGAAAGTGATTGCATCAAATTTGTAGCTGAGGCTAAGAATATAATTGATTCCATGTGGGATCAATAGATCAAGTCACTAAAAGAGTTGCAGGCCTACAAATGGCCATCTGAAGATGATGTGGCAACATGGGGCCAGTTGACAAAAAAGAAGAAGAAGAAGCCAGCTGCTCAGATTACAGAGAAGGAAGAATAATAAAGTGCACATGGCACCTGATCCAGAATTGGAGGGAGAGCATGTTCAAATAGAGGATGATGTAAGTTATCTAGATGGCGGTCATCATTCATGCAACAAATTTAGCAACTACTTTGAAATATCTTCAGATGAAGGTGCCACATGCAAAGTTGTTAAGTAGTTGAGAACTACATTCTATTGTCGTAATCAAATATCTTTCAGTTTGTACTTTTGTTTTTAGTGCAAGATCTTTTCCCAGCCATCTAAAGCTTGTTGCATCCTTTTGAGGATTCCAAGATGGATGTGGGTATATATAGCAAGTTTTTGCTATTTTGTAAAAGGTGGAGACATTTTGTAAAGAAAGTTCTGAGATATAGAACCTGATTTCTTTGAATTAATGGTGATACTGTATTGACACATTTTGAATATTAATACAAAGATACCGGAACTCTGTTGCTGCTATTTGTTGTCTTTGTGTATGGAATTTTTAGTTTTCTTATGCATTTAAATTGTAAGGCTTTTTCAATGCATTTTTCACAAGGTGAATATAGGGGTTAAACTTAAGTTTCTTTCAAGGGAAGAGTAAAATCTTGAGGGAGGTCTCTATGAATTAATGGTCCATGTATGAATTTTATAGTAGGTGTGGGAATTAAAAGAGTGGGATGTCAGGCATTCCATTTGTTAGCTTGTGGTGACTAATCAGGAAAGTACTATCTAGGAAAGTACTGTACACTTTTCCTCCTGACCTCACCGGGGTTCGGGGGTGCAGCCCCCGAGGAAATTTTTTTTTGAGGCTGACTACTTTTTCAATTATTTGGGCCGACTACTTATAACTCATTCTAACCCTAAAGTGGGAAAATATTGTATAATATGGCTTAGGGTTAGGGATTTTCATGATGTATGATTTTAGTACTTGTGACAAAATTGGGCTGTAAGGGATTACGGATTGTAATCAGGTTGTAAACACTGGATAATAATAATATTGGACTCGCTGTTGGTGGACATAGCCCAGGGATTGGGTGAACCACGTTAAATCTATGTGTCTTGTGTTCTATTTTGTGTGGTTTATTATTTTCTGATATTAGTTATATTTGCACATAATTGTTATTTCTACCTTGTTAATCCTAACAAGTGGTATCAGAGCGAGGTTATTTCATTCATTCTTTCATCTATTCTCTAAAGCAGGTCTCACGAGTTAGTGGGAAAGTCTCTCGGTTAAGTGGGAGAAATGGTAGATGAGGGTAGGTTGAAGGTTGATAAGTTTAATGGGAAGAACTTCCAGTTATGGAAGATGCAAATGGAGGATTATCTCTATCAGAAGGATCTATGGTGCCCATTAGAGGGAGTAGCTAAGAAAGAGCAATCAATGTCTTAGGAGGATTGGGATATTTTGGATAGGAAGGCACTGGGGAGTATTCGTCTATGCCTGGCACAATCGGTGGCATTCAATATTACTGAAGCAAAGATAGCTAAAGATCTGATGGAAACCCTAGCGAAGTTGTATGAAAAGCCTTCAACTTCAAACAAGGTATTTCTTATGAAGCGTTTATTTAATATGAAAATGGTAGAAGGTGGATTAGTTACTAATCATTTGAATGAGTTTAATACAGTTACAAGTCAATTAACCTCAGTTAAAATTACTTTTGATGAAGAGGTTAGGGCTCTCTTGATTTTGTGTTCTTTGCCAGAAAGCTGGAATGGCTTGGTAATGGCTGTTAGTAATTCTATTTCTGGTTCTAATACCCTAAAGTATGATGATGTTATTGGTGTTATATTGAGTGAGGAAATTCATAGGAAAAGCTCAGGGGCATCGACATCAGGTAGCGTATTGAACACAGAAAGTAGAGGCAGAACAAGAGATAGAGGAAACAACTCTGGAAATCATGGGAAATCAAGAGGAAAATCAAAGGGAAACAGGTCCGAATCTAAAGGGCCAAATGATTGCTGGTACTGTGGAAAACCAGGTCATAAGAAGAAAGATTGTTGGTCTCGGAAGAAAGATCAAGGAGATAAAAATGATGGAAACAAGGAGGCAAATGTGGTAAGTAACAAATCCGAGGAGGATGCTTTTCTCTTGTCCTTAGAAAGTATTGATGATTCATGGGTTTTAGATTTTGGGGCTTCATTTCATGCTACACCCCATAGAAGTTATTTTGTTGATTATGTCCAAGGGGATTTTGGGCTAGTTTATTTGGGAGATAATGAACCCTGTCAGATTGTTGGAAAGGGAAAAATTAAGATTAAGTTGCAGAATGGGAATCATTGGCTACTACAAGAGGTAAGACATGTTCCAAGGCTGAGTAGGAATTTAATTTCAGTAGGGCAACTAGGTGATGAGGGTTGCACAGTTACTTTTAATGATAAAAATTGGAAGGTTTCAAAAGTTTCCTTAGTAGTAGCAAAAGGTGTGAAAGTAGGTACCTTATATCTTTGTACAGGTCATACTATTCCTTCTACTTTAATTGTTTCAGAAGATAATGAATGTTTAGGAATAGTGGCTACAGTTGAGCAAGAAGAACATCAAACTATTGCTATAGATTCTGACACAGCATTGTGGCACAACAGACTCGGGCACATGAGTGAAAAAGGTATGAAATTACTTCATTCAAAGAAATTTTTACCTGGTCTGAAATGTGTCAATATGGATTTCTGTGAAAGTTGTGTTTATGGAAAACAAAAGAGAGTTAGTTTTGTGAAGAGTGGGAAGGAAAAGAAAAATGAGAGATTAGAGCTTGTGCATACAGATGTATGGGGACCAGCTCAGGTATCTTCCCTTGGTGGCTCTCTGTATTATGTTACATTTATAGATCATGCAACAAGAAAAGTATGGATTTATTTCCTTAGACAGAAATCTAATGTATTTCAAACTTTTAAGAAATGGAAATGCTTGGTTGAGAATGAGGCTGGTAAAAAGTTAAAATGTCTTAGATCTGATAATGGTGGTGAGTATTGCAGCACATAATTTGAAGAATATTGTTCCTCTAATGGTATTCATAGGCAGAAAATTGTACCAAGGACTCCACAAAAAAATGGAGTGGCTGAATGCATGAACACGACAATAATGGAGCGTGCAAGGAGTATGAGGTTGCATGCTAGGCTGCCCAAAAATATGTGGGTAGAGGTAGTGAACACTGCTGTTTATTTAATCAATAGAGGCCCCTCTACTCCTTTGGACTGTGGTATTCCAGAGGAAGCATGGAGTGGTAAGAAGGTGAGTTATTCTTTTCTCAAAACCTTTGGTTGTGAAGCTTTTGCACTTATAGATTCTGAAAATAGAACCAAGCTAGAAGCTAAGTCAAAGAAATGTGTATTTGTTGGGTATGGAATTGATGAATTTGGTTATAGGCTTTGGGATTTTGAAAATCATAAAATTGTAAAAAGCAGGGATGTCCTATTCAATGAGAAAGTATTGTACAAAGATCTGTTGCTACAGCATGAGAAGAAAGAAAATGACTATGTAGTACTGGATGATACTCCACAAGTTCATGTTCCAGTAGTTCCTTATGCTCCGCAACAACAGCAACAACAAATACCACACACCCCAATGAGTGTTAGATGGTCAACAAGGCTAAGTAGACCTCCAGAAAGATTTTCTCCATCTTTGTATTCTATTCTATTAACAGATGCTGGTGAACCTGAATGTTATAATGAAGCTGTGCAGGTGGATACAAAGCTTTAGTGGGAGTCTGCAATGACAGATGAAATGGACTCTTTGCTGAAAAATTAGACATGGGATTTATGTAAGTTACCTGCAGGTAAAAGGGCTTTACAGAATAAATGGGTTTACAGGATCAAAGAAGAGGATGGATGTACGAAAAGATTTAAAGCCAGATTAGTCGTAAAAGGATTTGCACAGAAACATGGTATTGATTTTGATGAGATATTTTCTCCAGTTGTTAAAATGACTTCTATTCGTACTGTTTTAAGTATTGTGGCTACTGAAGATTTGCATTTAGAGTAGCTTGATGTTAAAACAGCCTTTCTTCATGGTGATTTGGATGAAGAAATATATATGGTTCAGCCACAAGGATTTGAGGTCAAGGGTAAGGAGAATTTGGTGTGCAGATTGTAGAAAAGTTTATATGGCTTGAAGCAAGCACCTCGGCAATGGTATATTAAATTTGACACTTTTATGAATGGGTATGGATATAGTCGGTGTCATTTTGACCATTGTGTTTATTTTAAGAGGTTGGATGATGACAACTACATTATTTTATGTTTATATGTTGATGATATGCTTGTAGCTGGGTCTAACATGAATCACATTAAGGGGTTGAAACAACAGTTAGCAAAATCTTTTGCTATGAAGGATTTGGGGGCAGCAAAACAAATCCTTGGTATGAAAATTTGTAGAGATAGGAAAAATAAGAAATTGTCTCTATCTCAAGCTGATTATATTGAGAAGGTGTTGCAACGTTTCTCTATGGAAAATGCCAAAGTTGTCAGCACACCTTTGCCTGGTCATTTGAAATTGACTAAGGATATGTGTCCCAAGACACCAGAAGAAGAGACTAAAATGTCTAAGGTACCTTATGCTTCAGCTGTAGGGAGCTTAATGTATGCTATGGTATGTACTAGGCTAGATATTGCACACGCAGTGGGAGTCATTAGCCATTATATGAGTAACCCTAGTCTTGAGCATTGGAATGCAGTCAAATGGATTCTCAGATATTTGAGAGGCACATCCAGTAAGTGTTTACACTTTGGGGGTTCTACTACTACTGTACAAGGCTATGTTGACTTAGATTTGGCAGGAGATATAGATCGCAGGCGGAGTACTACAGGTTATATATTTACTGTTGGTGGGACAGTAGTGAGTTGGATTTCTTGACTACAAAAGGTGGTTGCTTTATCCACTACAGAGGCAGAGTATGTTGCTGCTACAGAGGCAGCCAAGGAGATGATATGGCTTCAATTCTTCATGGAAGAATTGGGACATCCACAAAAGGATAATTTTCTACATACAGATAGCCAAAGTGCCATTCATCTTGCAAAGAATTCTGCTTTGCACTCAAAGACAAAACACATACAGTTGCGGTACCATTTCATTCGATTAGTTTTGGATGATGGACAGTTAAGGCTGGAAAAGATTCATACTGATGATAATCCAGCAGATATGTTTACAAAGGTAGTAACAAGGGAGAAGTTGAACTCATGTTCAGCTTCAGTTGGTCTTCTAGAATGAACAAAATAAAGGAACAACTGAGTCCAAGGTGGTTCAATCCAGTGAGAGCCTCATGTGGGTAGCGGTATTGCTACAGGATCAGTCTCCAAGTGGGAAGTTTTTTAGTATAGTGTGGATACTGATCAGTCACCAAGTGGGAGATTGTTAGCTTGTGGTGACTAATCAGGAAAGTACTGTATAATATGGCTTAGGATTAGGGATTTTCATGATGTATGATTTTAGTACTTGCGGCAGAATTGGGCTGTAAGGGATTACGGATTGTAATCAGGTTGTAATCATTGGATAATAATAATATTGGACTCGCTGTTGGTGGACGTAGCCCAGGGATTGGGTGAACCACGTTAAATCTATGTGTCTTGTGTTCTATTCTGTGTGGTTTATTATTTTCTGATATTAGTTATATTTGCACATAATTGTTATTTCTACCTTGTTAATCCTAACACCATTTGGGTTTTAGTATAGTTGTCTTGATAGATTTCTATGGAGATAGGGTTTGACTCTGATGTCCAAGTAGAATAAGGCACTGGTTTGAGATACATTTGCACATGTTACCACTAGAAAATATAAACAACTATTTCATTTTACTTTATTTGTAATCTTTATCAGAATCATTCTATGATAAACTCATGGATGTATATTGTAGTGCTTTATAGAAGCATTGAATGAGGTTAACCTTCCTTGATTCTAACTCTTAAAAAGAAGAAGGATGAATGTCCTTAAACCTTTGTTCCATGTTGTTGCTCTCCTAATTTGCATCATAGTGTTATGTATCAGGATCATTTGGGCCATACTAAGAGTTATAATGTCTTATTGAGTTAATTTTGAAAGGGACAACATAGCAGTGAAGTAGCTAATTCTCAATTCAAAGCTCATTCAAATAGTGAATTGTTATATGTAAACCCGCCTGAGTTTTATACTCGAAGTGAAGAAGGTTTTATAACCTTAATACCTTAGTGCTTGCATTTTTGTTAGATGCATCTATTGGGATCACATGAGTTTATCAATTTTTAATCATCTGCAAATTTGAGCACTAACAGGTCCATAGAGATATGTATGCACTAGCTCTAGTAGATCTTTGGCTCTATATGTTGCTTCATTTGGAAAGTAACTCCTCTTGTTTGGCTATTACACAAATTTCACAAGGATTGTGGTAAACATCTAATGTTTCTATACTTAACACCATTGACACTTTTTTTTAATATATCTAGATTGTTAAAATCTAGGTAGCCATATCTAAGGTGTCATAGCTAAGTTTCATCAAGATTGCTAACGTAATCAACATAAGATATGGACTATTTGACACTTCTCAAGATTAGTAGATACAATCTATTTCTATTCATTTGGACTCTTTCTATGACCAATTTACTTGGGGATTTATCTAAGATAGTACAAGTGGATCCTTTGAATTTAAATTCAAACCCATTCTCACTCATTTGGCTTACACTCCATCAATTGTGTTTTGATTTTTGAACATAATAAAAATTATGGATATCCTTATTTTTATTTCTCCATTTTATTAATGTAACAATACCTCTTCCTAAAGCATGAACCAAGTAATCATCTCCTAAATTTATCTTGGACCTGACTATTTCATCAAAACTAGTTAAAAAAAATGTATTACCAATCATGTGATTGTTGTAGACATTGTCCAACAACCACATGTCTTCTTTGTTATTGTCTTCTATTGTTGATCATGATAGAAACATTGATGTAGTTTCTTCTTCTTTTTTGGACACATTAGCTCGACCCCTATTCTGGTCTACTTTTTTCTTCATGCACTCAATCTCATAATGTCCATATCACTTCCTTTGTTACTTCTTCCCCTTCCTCTTTTTTTTTGAGGCTGTGACAGAGGCTGCTCTTCTTAATTTTGAACACTGTCCCTATTATCAGAATTGGAAGAACTTCAACCTCTTCTTCCTTTTCCTCTACAACCTTTTCCTCTACCTCTTCTGATTATGGCTTGTGTTCATAAGAAAGTCTCTAGAGGTTCATTTTTATTTTTCATTCTAGACTCATGATTCAATAGTCAACTCTTCAATGGAATACAAAGAAAGATCCTTACATTCTTCAATTTTTGTCACCAAAATATCATATGAATGTGGAAGACTTCTAAGGATCTTCTCCACAACTTTCCTTCCTATGATATCTTCACCATAAGATCTTTGTTGATTTACTACATCCATGGCTTGAGACATGAATTGATCTACAGTTTTTGTATCTTTCATTTGCAACGTTTCAAACGTTATCAAAATTTCTAGCTTCTAGCATTTTTCACCTTATCAATTCCTTGATATGTTGTTGCAAAAATCTCCCAAGCATGATTCACACTAGTTGTTGATATTTTGGGAAAGACAGAGTCTTCAACTCCATTATGTATATTTTGTAGGGATCTAGCATCTTTCCTTTTTCTCTCTTCATTTGCATTCCTCTGTGCATTCATCATTGCAACTAGGTCATTTACATTGGGTTCTTCATATTTTGTCTCTACAACTCACGTGGCATACTTTTTGTCATTTAATATTGGACCCTCTTTTCTAGGATTACTAGTAGATGGCATGACTACTTCAACCTATGTGCCCCTTTTTCTTGAGCTAAATAATAGGATTTCTCTACAAAATTTTTGATACAATTGATTACCTTAATCTTCTCTTTAGTTGAGAGAGAATTATGTGCACCAAGATGTTTTTTCTATAATAACTCTTTTCTTTATAGGGTTGAACTCAACTGGTTCACTCAAACCCTTCAATATCCTTCTTACACTCTCCAACTGATTGAATTGGAAACTAAACTATTATTTGGATCGACTTGCTTCAGATTATGCTCACACCTCACAAATCTTAGGAAGACATCCTACTCACATTCAAATATGCTTTGAAATGATTAACAATGATTTTAATATTTGCAATGACTCTTTCCTTGTCAGTAATCTCCTTGGAAATCTTGTCTGTGACTATCTTAAAAGAACCAAAGTCTCCCTTGGTCAATAATTTATCTTGCAATAATGATATTGCAAGAATTGAATTCCTCAATGATTCTCCCCAACCCTCTGTAATTTCCATATTGGTTGTGATCTTCTTTGTCAATGAATACAATATACAACTCTTTTGATATTGTTACAGATGGTGATAGGCAACCTCCTTTAGCCTGACTCAACCTAGCTCTTTGATATCATATCAGGGATTTTAAATAGAGGTAGATAGAATAACATACATTATGTTGCATTACTTTAAGACCATTTTTTACAAGAGATATATTAGTTCTGATAAAACAAAGAAATAAATAATAGAGTGCCAAAAATTTTAAAGACAAAATAGGACAAAAAAATATAGAAACTTCATGCACTTCAAATTTCCTAGTAAATGCTTGAACTAACTGCCTAGAAAACCTACATCTATGGTTAATTTGGCTTGGGAACTAATCTAACATTTATAGATGGAGTCACTATGTCGAAGGTGTTTCATTATATGGAATGTATAGGATAGGTTTCAAGATTAATGGTTGATGTTGATGGATAGACAATGAAAGAAGATTGCAATGTGCATAGCCATTGCATCTTCTTTATCAAAATTTTCACTTTTTCCCCTGTTGACTGAAATGTCTACAACTATTGATTTTATTTGGGTTTTTTCACTCATTTAAACTCTATCCAAAGTAATAGTTTCTGCCAATATGCATTGCTTTAATAAATGTATTTTTGACAATTAGTATTGCATTAATAAATTGATATATGAATAGAATTTATTGCGCTCTATATATAAATTTTTAATCCATTTTATTAATTATGATGAAGGTGTTTCATATTTGAAATGTCCAACCTATTTTTTATGATGAATGGTTTAGTTAAATCCACAGAGGTTGCAAGATGACTGAGTTAATCCCAACTATTTGTATTTTTCTGAAAACAAGTTCTCTCACGGTGGAATATTGTCATTCATTTTATGATGGAATATTATCATTCATTTTCTATCTGCATCAGTTGCACTTTTGTAAAGACCTTCAATATAAAGTGGAACTTTCAATGTACTTTTACAATTTTACGGCTTGCCCCTATCTGTCAATGGTTACCCCAAGAGGTGTTGGTTTACAATCGCACCCATCCTATAAAAATCAATTTGTTGTGTACACAAAAATGCTAGAGTACATCTGTTAGAATGATTTAGAACAACAAAGAGGGGGGTGAATTAGTTGTTCTTAGGTCCGGATGTACCAATTGAACTTTCTAGTACTTCAACAATCTCATATCTACTCACCAACTCAACTCAGTTTCTAAAGTATATATCATAAACATATAACATCCAGTCCACTATCCAAATGTAAATAACTTGTAGAATATAGAAATCACATCAAAACATTCACACAAGTATAACACTATAATTATAGTGGAAACCCAACTTGGGAAAAACCACTTTGTAACATGCTAAGTTGATATATTCACTCTTCTGAAGTGAGCTCTGTGAAACGCCCACCATGTTAAAGGTTTACAAACACACTGCTAGGTGTGACCCTGTTAAAGGATTTAAACACTTTGTCAAATGTGAAATGGTTAAAGGATTTAAGTACATCCCATTAGAATGCCACCTTTATTAAAGGATTTATACAATGACTGTTAGGTCAACCTTGATTAAATGATTTAGACTGATACAATGGTTAGAAAGTAACAGTATTTTATGAACTGAAAAACATACAACTCACTTTGCAAATACAGATCCTCTTCACACATATATGTTGATTTACTGAATGAGCTTCATTTCCATCTCCATCACTGATCTGCTTAGAATTTGCTTCAAGAAATCACAACTCTTCTCGACTTCAGCCTTCTTCTTAGACTTATTAGTTAATAACATCAAAAACTCTATCTCCTTACTATAATCTCACAATTAGGTTTTCCTTTATACCTCTTTGGTTAGGTAGATCCATCTTTTGTTGCTTAAACTCCTCCATAGATCTTAGGTTTAGGTCAGATTCATTGAATCCTTCCATCATTTAAGTTCTTCATCCTTCCTTATAGATACATATTCAAACTTTTCATTGTATCCATAATAAAATGATTTACCATGCATTAAATTCTCCATACAATTCATTAATAAAGTCAACATGATTTACAGATCCCAAGAATTTAACTATGTTGGCTGGGAACCTCAATTCTTTCTCCAAATGTAAATTACTGACACTCGGTCAATATTGTGTTCTTCTCCTTGATCATCACTGTGTAACTTGGTCATCCCTACAAACTGTCTTCCTTGGCTAACACTATATTTTCTCGGTAATTTCTTGTCACTCGACATAAACTGATGTTTGGTCAACACTAAATTTACTTGGCATATTGTGGCGCTCAGTCGACACTAACATCACTTGGCTTAAACTAGATTTCTCCACTTTTTCTCGGTTAAGCCTACTTCTTCAGTCTTTATTCTTACTTAGATAAACAATACATTATGTTATCAATGTGCCAACTAATCAAGTACCTATTGAAGTATCAAATAAGTCAACCTTTCCTTAGGTTCTCTTGTTATCTCCTTGTCCTAATCCTTTTCATCAATCAATAGATATGGTTTTCTCATAGATAGCAACTGTCCAACAATCTCCCTCTTTGGAATTGGTGGAAACACCACATGAATAACACATGATTTACCAACCAATCCAAAAAATTTGTATGTGCATGAGATTTGTGTAATATCCTTAGCTTCATTATGATTCACAACTTTTCCTTACCTGACTGTTCACACAGTTACTCCCTCTGAATCTATTTAGTCAACCAACTATCACTAAATCTCAGATCATATCTCTATGTTTTCATATGAATCTCTCCCTCTTTGACAATAATGCCAAAGCAATATCTATCTCTTACATCTTCCACATGTAGATATCTTCTTGTCACTTCAGTATAGAGTATTTCTTCTGGTGTTTCATGTTTCTTATGACTGATTATCAACTTTTCTATACTCTTCATAACTCTAGGCAGCTCCTAAAGTGTGACCTTTTTTGCATCAATTTGTCAGATATTCTATGTGGCATATTTGATGCAGTGCTCCTAGTTGACTAGGCAGCCTTAGTTAGGGGAATCACCCCTAGTTTACCTCTAAGATATTCATGAGAATCCTTAGGTAAATCTTTTGTGAATATGTCTACTAGTTGTTCCTTTGTGTTCATATACTTCATTCTCACTTCTTTATCTTGTACCCATTGTCTCAAGTAATGATAGTTGATAGCAATATGTTTAGTCTTTATGTGCATTACTGGATTCTTTGATATATTGATAGCACTTGTGTTATCACAAAAAATAACAACCAGATCAGTGATTTCCTCTTTCATTCCTTTCAACAGTTGCTTGATCCATACAAAATTTGAACAATTCACTCCAGCTACTACATAATCAGCTTCTATTGTAGATTGGGAAATGAAGTTCTATTTCTTGCTTGTCCAGGAGACTAATCTCTTTCCTAGAAAGAATGCTCCACTGGAATTGTACTTTTCCTATCATCAAAATTTCCTGCCCAATCTGCATTAGTGTAAACTCTCAATTAATATTTCTTATTCTTCTTTTAGTACAATCCATAATCTTTCATCCCTTTTAGATATCTTAGTATTCTTTTTACTGCCATCATATGATTTTCCTTAGGATTGGTAGAAAATCTTGCCACAATCCCAACTGCTAGGGCTATATCCGATTTGTTGTGGACAACATCTTGTAGCTTTCCAATCATGGATCTATACAAGGTTTGATTTACTTCAGCAATATCATCAGTTATAGATAGTTTATGTCCAGTAGCCATAAGAGTACTTGCTAGTCTGGAATCCTCCATACCAAAAGTTTTTAGTATCTCTTTAACATATTTAGATTGAGTAATAAAGATACCTTTCTCCATCTGATATACTTGTAATCCAACAAAGAATTTGATCTCACCAAACATAGACATTTCAAACATAGGGCATCTTGTCCACCAAATATGATATCATCAACAAAAATTTCAGCTAAAAAAATCTCTTTACCTTCTTCAGCTTTCATATAAATATTGTTGTTCTCATTTGTTCTTGAAAATCCAATCTTTATCAAATAATTGTGCAGCCTCTCATACCATGCTTTGGAGCCTTGTTTCAATCCATAAAAATCCTTGTTCAATTTAAAAACCATATTTTTCCCGGTTGGGTCAACAAATCCTTTTGGTTGTTTAATGTATACTTCTTCTAATAATATACTGTTTAGAAATGCAGATTTGACATCCATCTGATATACCTTGAAATCTTTGTATGTAGCATATGCTTGTAGAGTTCTCAATCCTTCTAATCTTCCTACAGGGGAAAATGTTTCCCCATAGTCTATTCTTTCTTCTTGTGCATAACCCTTGCATACCAATCTTGCCTTGTTCCTTATGACTTGTCCATGTTCATTAAGCTTGTTTCTGAATACCCATTTTATTCCAATAACATTCTTGTCTTTTGGTGTCTGTGCTAGAGTCCAGGTATCATTATTTTCTATCTGGTCTATTTCTTCATTCATAGCCTATATCCAGTCATCATTCTCTAAAGCATCTTTTACAGTTTTAGGCTCAAACTCACATAGTAAACATGTAGGGTCTTTTAACTTACTTCTTGTCAAGACTCCAAATTCCTTATCTCCAATTATTTTTTCAAGCTTATGATGTCTTCTTCCATATTGTGCCAATGTAGGTTCAGATTTCTTTTCTCCTTGATCCTCAGGTTCATCATGCAAATTATCAGTTTTGTCTTCTGATTTCACAACAACATCCTCCTGATGATCAGGATTGTTTACCCGTGAATCTGCATTTGGTGTAAGTGTGTTACTTGCCTCTTCTTCTTCCATGTACACAAAAGATCTATAATCTTCAAGTTCTTATTTTTCTTCCAATTCATTTTCTTCTGCATATTCATCAACTCTAACATTTGCACTATCCAAAACTTTGTTAGTGTTATAATTCAAACACTTATAAGGTTTTCTCTTAGTGGAGGGTATGTGTAGGATCATAGTATGCCAAAAAGTGGTGATGTGAAAAATAAGTCCGGATTGATAGACTCTTTGAAAAATAACTATAACTTTCAAATAATATAATATTTTTGAAATCTAAAATATTCATTACATTCTATGCTTTACCTAATATGATAATAATAAACAATTGTTTCAATTTTATGAAGTTTAGACTAAGTTAAGGTGTTCAGACATGAGAGTTTTTATATTCAGGAAAATTTGTAGCAGAAAAATCATAATTAATTATTTACTTAGAAATTTTTTTTTATAAAATATACATCACATCCAGACACGAGTCTACTACTTTTATCTAGAATCTTATAAAACATATTAACATTTGATTTTGTTTAATGTGGTCAGACATACACCTACTTGTTATCTTTCTAGTCTTGATTGATAGACTTATTGAAAAATAGCTATAACTTTCAAACTGTATAACATTTTTGAAAGAAAAAACATGTGTCACATTCTATGCTTTTCCTACTACAAGAAAAATTAAAAAAGTTTTCAATTTGATAAAGTTTAGACTAAGTTAACATGGTTAGACACGAGAGTTTTTGTATTCTAGAAAATTTGTAGAAGAAAAATCATAATTAATTATTTACTTGGAAAAAAATTACGAAAAAATATGTGTCATATCTGGACATGAGTCTACTACTTATATCTAAAATATTTCTAAAAAAAATTATCATTTGATTGTGTTTAAGGTGGTCAGACATACACCTACTTATTTTTTTCCTAAAATTTTCATTCTACTACATTGAAATTTGAAATTTTCAACATATAGAATAGTTGTTTTTCAAAAAAGGCCTAGTATCTTAGAAACTAAATTCAATTTTATACAAATTCTCTTCTTACTTATTTTTTATATAATATTTATAACTTATTCAAATTTTTGTGTCAACTTTCCTAAACCTGATTTTCTGAATTTTCATTGCCAATTAAGGGCCTAGTTTGGCATACCATGATCCTGCACATACCCTGGAATAACCTAGGAATATGTCTTCATCACTTTTTCTATTAAATTTTCCATGCCTATTAGCTTTTCGTATATAGCATTTACTCCCAAAGATTCTAAAATATTTCACATTAGGTGCATAAGCATGTCATAGGTCATAAGGTGAAGTATTTGTACCTTTCTTGATTTGTATTCAGTTTAAGATATAAATAGTTGTACTTACAAATTCTCTCCAGTGTTTTCATGCAACATTCTTCTCAATCATTAGTGTTCTTGCACAATCCATAATTGATTTGTTTCTTCTCTCAACTATACCATTATTTGGAGGTATTCTTGGTTTAGACATATGTCTCTTGATTCATCTATCATTGTAGAATAGATTGAACTCATTTGATGTAAACTCTCCACCTCAATCAGATCTCAGACATTTTAGGCTTCTACCTATTTCTTTTTCAACTTTTTCCAACTACCACTTAAACAACTGAAATGCATCAAATTTTTCTTTCAAAAATATTACAATCATCATCCTAGTGTAATAATTAACAAACAGAATAAAGTACTTATCACCACAATAACTTTGTACACCCATAGGTCCACAAAAGTCAGTATGAACCAATTCCAAAATATTTTCAAAAGTAAATGTCTTTCTCTTGAAAATAGACTTTCTCATTTTTCCCAACTGACATTGTTTACACATCACTTTATCAGGTTTCTTCAATCTCAACAAACCTCTAACTTTCTTCTTTTTACTAATATTTACCAGATTGTCAAAAATTACATGAAACAGCCTCTTATGCCATAACCATACATCATCAAATTGTGCAAACAAACATGTCTCTTCAGATAGGTCTAGATAGAACAAGTTACTTCTAGTATGTTCTCCACTTTCAATTAGTTCACCAGTGGCATCAAATATTTTAGCCTTTTTGTGATGAAAATCTAGTCGGTAACCAGTACTATTCAATTGTGCAACACTCAACAAATTTTAGTTAAGACCATCAACCCAATAAGCATTTTCCCATGCGATCTTATCAGTCATCTTAATTGATCATTTACCTCTCACAGGACATGGTGCATCATTGCCAAACTTAACACTTCTACCTTTGTAATGATCTAGAGTTTCAAATTTACTTTTATCACCAATCATGTGATGTGAGAAACCACTATCAATAATCCATTTATTACTTTTACTCACATAAGAAATAAGTGTATTTTTCTCATCTTCATCAGAATCATCTTTCATAGCAACATAAACTACTTTAATATCACAATTATCAGTGTCACTGTCAGTTTCCTCTTCGGCAATATAACATGATTTCTTACATTTTTCCTTGTAGTCTATGTACCTTCTATGATCTCTATTATCTCTCTTATCCTTGTACTTGATTTCTCTTTCCTCATCCTTGTCAGTCCCATCAGGACATCTTGCTACAATATGGCCAACTTTGTTACAAGAAAAATAGATTATAGGAAGTTTACCTTTATATTTTCATTTTCCTCTTTTTAATCTTCTAGCCATGAGTGCATTAAGATCATTTAGTTCGTCATCAGAAGTGTCACTATCATTGTCACTCTGAATATCACTTTTCACACATTTTTATTTTTCTCTCTTAGACTTATGCAAAACCATTTGACTTGAATGTAGATTCGACATTAGGAACAATGTAGTTATCATAGTTAGATAGCTCAAAAGTAGTAAGATTACCAACAAGACTTTGTAGAGTTAGAACATTACTAGGGTTACATCTTGATTCTTGAATTTCATAAATTCTGATAGCATAGATAGGAAGAAAAGTTCTCAATACTGTACCAATAATAGTCTCATCATAAATGATTCCATTAGCTCCTCTAATAGCATTCACTATCTCCTTAATTCTACCACAGTACTGAGCAATATTTTCACCTTCTTGCATTTTCATTTCATCAAAATTACCTCTCAAACTTACCTCCTTTTCTCTCAGTACATTTGTATCACCACCATAGATAGTTGCAATAGTATCCCACATTTTCTTTGCAGTAGTGCAGTCTTTGATATCTTCAAATTTAGGATAGCTTAAAGCAGATGCAATCTCAAACATTTTTTGATTGTGTTCTTTTTTTTCTTTCATCTCCTTGGTCGTCAAAGGTGCAGTACGTATAACATAGTCATGTTCCACATAGTATTTCATTGAATCACCAATACCAGCTAGATGCTATTTCATCAGACTCTGCCATGAAGGGAAGTTCTCTTTGTTCAACTTCGGTACCTCCTTTTTATACAACTTGATCATTAGCTTCAAGTACCTTTAAAATTTTCACTGTAAGCACCAAAAACTATGATAGAAATTGTTAGAATTATTTAGAATAATAGAGAGGGGGAGTGAATCAGTTGTTCTTAGGTCCAGATGTACCAATTGAACTTTCTAGTACTTCAACAATCTCAGATCTAATCACCAACTCAACTTAGTTTCTAAAGTATTTATCAGAAACATATAACATGCAGTCCACTATCCAAATGTAAATAACTTGTAGAATATAGAAATCACATCAAAAAATTCACACAAGTATAATACCAGAATTATAGTGGAAACCCAACTTGGGAAAAACACAAGTATAATACCAGAATTATAATACACAAAAGATCTATAATCTTTAGGTTCTTGGTTTCCTTCCAGTTCATTTTTCTCTGCATATTCATCAACTCTAACATTTTCAATTTCCAAAACTTTGTTAGTGTTAGAATTCAAACACTTATAAGCTTTTCTCTTAGTGGAATAAGCTAGGAATATGTCTTCATCACTTTTTGTATCAAATTTTCCATTTCTATTATCTTTTAGTAGATAGAATTTACTTCCAAAGATTCTAAAATATTTCACATTAGGTGCATATCCATGTCATAGCTCATAAGGTGTAGCATTTGTATCTTTCTTGATTTGTACTCGGTTTAAGGTATACATATCTATATTTACAACTTCTCTCTAGTATTTTTGTACAACATTCTTCTCAATCATCAGTGTTCTTGCACAATCCATAATTGACCTCTTTCTTCTCTCATCTATACAATTCTATGGAGTTGTTCTTGGTGCAAACATCTGTCTCTTGATTCCTCTATCATTTTTGAAGAGATTGAACTAATTTGATATAAACTCTCCACCTCAGTCAGATCTTAGACATTTTAGGCTTCTACCTGTTTCTTTTTCAACATTTACCAAATACCACTTAAACAAATGAAATGCATCATATTTTTCTTTCAAAAACATTACATTCATTATCCTAGTGTAATCATCAATAAACAAAATAAAGTAATTATCACCACAATAACTTTGTACACCCATAGGTCCACAAAGGTCACTATGAACCAATTCCAAAATATTTTTAGCAGTAAATACCTTTCTCTTGAAACTAGACTTTGTCATTTTTCCCAACTGACACTATTTACACATCACATTATTAGGTTTCTTCAATCTTGGAAAACCTCTAACTTTCTTCTTTTTACTAATATTTACCAGATTGTCAAAATTTACATGACACGGCCTCTTATGCAATAACCATACATCATCAAATTGTGGAAACAAACATGTCTCTTCAGATAGGTCTAGATAGAACAAGTTACCTCTAGTCTGTTCTCCACTTCCAATTAGTTCACTAGTGGCATCAAATATTTTAGCCTTTCTATGATGAAACTCCACTAGGTAACCAGTACTGTTCAGCTGTACAACACTCAACAAATTGTAGTTAAGATAAAAAAACCCAATAGGTGTTTTCACATTTAATATTATCAGTCAGCTTAATTGATCCTTTAATTGATCTAGGGTTTCAAATTTACTTATATCACCAGTCATGTAATGTGAGAAACCACTATCAATAATCCATTTATCACATTTACTCACATAAGAAATAAGTGCAATTTTCTCATCTTCATCAAAATCATCTTTCATAGCAACATAAACTACTTCAATATCACAATTATCAGTGTCACAGTCAGTTTCCTCTTCAGAAATATAACTTGATTTCTTACCTTTGTCCTTGTAGTCTCTATACCTTTGGTGATCTTTGTTATCTCTCTTATCATTGTACTTTCTTTCTCTTTCCTCATCCTTGTCAGTCTTGTCAGGGCATCTTATGGAAATATGGCTAACTTTGTTACATGAAAAAAAAATTATAGGAAGTTTACCTTTATATTTTCATTTTCCTCTTTTCATCTTCTATCCACGAGTGCCTCAAGATCATTTAGTTCCTCATTAGAAGTATCACTATCACTATCACTGTCATTGTCAGTATCACTTTTCACACATTTTTGTTTTTATCTCTTAGACTTATGCAAAACCATTTGTGACTTGAATGAAAATTCAACATTAGGAACAATGTAGTTGTTAGATAGCTCAAAAGTAGTAAGCTTACCAACAAGAGTTTCCATAGTTAGAACATTACTAGGGTTACATCTTGATTCCTGAATTGCAAAAATTCTAATAGCATAGATAGGAAGAAAAGTTCTCAATTTACCAATAAAATTCTCATCGTTAATGATTCCATTAACTCCTATAATATCATTCATTATCTCCTTAATTCTAGCATAGTACTAAGCAATATTTTCACCTTCTTGCATTTTCATTTCATCAAACTTACCTCTCAAACTTTCATCTTTTTCTCTTAGTACATTTGTATCATCACCATAGATAGTTGGAAGAGTATCCCACATTTTCTTTGTAGTAGTGCAGTCTTTGATATCTTCAAATTTAGGATAGCTAAAGGCATATGCAATCTCCAATATTTCTTTATTGTGTTCTTGTTTTTCTTTCATCTCCTCGGCAGTCAAAGGTACAACAAGTATAACATAGTCATGTTCCACATAATACTTCGTTGAATCACCAATACTAGCTAGATACAATTTTATCAGACTCTGCCATGCAAGGAAGTTCTCCTTTTTCAACTTTGGTACCTCCTTTTTATACATTTGGATCATTAGCTTTGAGTACCTTTAAAATTTTCTCTGTAAGCACCAATAGCTCTGATACCAATTGTTAGAAGTATTTAGAACAATAGAGAGGGAGGTGAATTAGTTGTTCTCAGGTCCAGATGTACCAATTGAACTTTCTAGTACTTCAACAATCTCAGATCTAATCACCAACTCAACTCGGTTTCTAAAGTATATATCATAAACATATAACATGTAGTCCACTATCCAAATGGTAATAACTTCCAAAATATAGAAATCACATCAAAACATTCACAAAAGTATAACACCAAAATTATAGTGGAAACCCAACTTGGTAAAAATCATTTTGTAACATGCTATTGATATATTCACTCTTCTAAAGTGAGCTCTATGAAAAGCCAATCCTGTTAAAGGTTTACAAACACACTACTAGGTGTGACCCTGTTAAAGGATTTAAACACTCTATCAAAAGTGACCTTGTTAAAAGATTTAAGTACATTCTATTATAATGCCACATTGATTAAAGGATTTATACGAGGACTGTTAGGTCAACCTTGATTAAAGGATTTAGACTCATACAATGATTAGAAAGTAATAGTAGTTTCTGATCTAAAAAACTTACAACTCATTTTGCAAATACAGATCCACTTCACACATATATGTTGATTTACTTACTGAGCTTCATTTTCATCCCCATCACTGATCTTCTCAAAATTCACTTCAAGTAATCACAACTCTTCTCAACTTCTACCTTCTGCTTAGACTTATCAGTAAATAACATCAACAACTCTATCTCCTTATTGTAATCTCACAAATAGGTTTTCCTTTATACCTCTTTGGTTAGGTAGATCCATCTTTTATCACTTAATCTCCTCTGTAGATCTTAGGTTTAGGTCAGATTCACCAAATCCTTCCATCATTTAAGTTCTTCATCCTTCCTTCTAGATACATCTTCAAACTTCTCATTGAATCCATAATAAAACAATTTACCATGCATTAAATTCTCCATACAATTCATTATTAAAGTCAACATGATTTACATATTCAAAGAATTCAACTATGTTGGCTAGGAACCTCAATTTTTTATCTAAATGTAAATTACTGACACTCAGTCAATACCATGTTCTTCTCCTCTATCATCACTGCATAACTCGGTCATCTCTACAAATTGTCTTCCTTGGCTAACACTATCTTTGCTTGGTAGTTTCCTGTCGCTTGGCATAAACTTATGTTTGGTCAATTGTAAATTTACTCATCATATACTGGCACTTGGTCGATGCTGACATCAGTCGGCTTAAACTATATTTCTTCAACTTTTCTCGGTTAACCCTACTTCATCAATCTTTCTTCTTACTTAGATAGACAATACATTATCTTATCAATGTGCCAACTAATAAAGTACCCATTGAAGTATCAAATAACTTGACCTTTCCTTAGGTTCTCTTGTTATCTCCTTGCCCTAATCCTTTTCATCAATCAATAGATATGGTACTCTCCTAGATAGAAACTATCTTACTAGTTAAGGTTTGACATCAATGACAATACAAGAATGGTTTCAATTGCAGTTTCCAAGATTAAGTATAAGCATTAAAATTAACACTGTAATAGATCTAATGTCCTAATTATCATCCTTGAAAATAAGCATAACATAATTATTTTGCTTACCCATGAACCCTTGAAAGGTAAAAATGAGATGGGGATGACACCCACAAATCTTCACTACTACAGTATTAAAGTTTCCTTATTAGGGCTACAAGTTTGATCATAAAATATGATCTACCATGTGAGGGGTCTTCCATGTTAAGAGCTTTGAGACTTATACAATCTACCTTGCGAAAAGATTTCAAAACTTACAACTAAGTAAGCACTCAGTTAAGATATTTACTAAGGTTTGCACAATGATGCTAATTACAGATCACCTCCATACTGTATAGATTTGATCTCTTCTATCAAATATGTCTCAGTTTTATCCTTTACTACTTTTCTCTATTCTACTCGGTCACTGAACTCTATTTCTGATTATCAAAATACTTCTCTTTTCTAAAATTATGAGATCTCCTTCATACTCTTCGCTTCATGATTATTAGGTTTTAGGGTTCAGATCACATCTTATATAGACAATTAATTTTCTCCAAGATTTAAGATCTACGATCTAGATTGTCTCCTTTTGTTGCTTAACCTTTCACTAATTTTGATTGGTTCCATGTGTTACATAGGGAATATTGATTACAATACAAGAGCATAATCACCTCCTTGATTTACTCAACAAACAATAAATGAAATATGAATGTCATCCAAAATAGTTTACCTAAGTGTTTGTTCCATAACAAACAAATATGTCAATTCTGGCTTGCTCGGAATTTGATATCTCTAGCACTCAGCATTCATGATTCTTTATACCCTGGTGCTTGGCATTATCATCTTTACATAACTCGTCAAAAACTAACTTGGCCAATACTAAAGTACTTGGTGACCACTATTTTACTCGGCAATGACTACTGCTCGGTAAATGTATAATACACATGACTCGGCTTATATATGATGACTCGGTCGTAGTGATGACCGACCAACATTACCTAGAAAATGACTAAGTGTAAGACACTAATAGACAATAAAAATTTGGGAGAAACAATCTCCCCCTTTGACATTAGTGGCAAAAACACTTCACCATGACATTTTCATTACATTTACAAGAGCACTTAGTACTAAAAAAAATATTTATAGAATACTCCCCCTAAAAATTAACTCGGTCTTCAAAAAGAAAATTTAGATATGTACACATAAGACTTCATTATTTGACATATACTCAAGTATATATACATTTACAAAACTAATATGTCAAAGCATTCATCTCTTCTTTCTTCATTCTAATTCTACTTTCTGATATCTCACATGTTGTTTCCCTTTGTGACTTTGCATGTCATGTCACTCTATTTTCCCCCTTGTTTTTGTCACTTGCAATTCTTGAGGTGTAAGGATCTTGAAATACTTGTCCAGAAATGGCTTGTGAAGCTGCATGACCATATGCAATGCTTTGTCCCAATCGTATGTTACAGACTTCAAAACCTCAGACTTTACTTCTAGCTCGGTAGCTAGCTCAACTAGGCTCTTGGCAATAGAAAGGTGGGTATCTTTCTGAGCTAATTCCTTTGTTCTAACTAACTCTCTTTGCATAGCCTCTAGATCAGGTGTTAACATTGAATGGAGAGTAGTCTAGCCCTTATCTTACCATCATTAGCCACCAACTCAGCTAATCTCCCTTGAGCATGTAAAAGCCTTATAAAATGCATAGAGTTGGAACTTGCATCCATGCTCAATGAATGACCTATAGACTTAATATCTAATTGTAGCTTGTCTACCAGATATTGGTTATCCTTTGCAAATACTTCTACATCACACAATTTCTTGTACAAATAATGTGCATTTTGTACAACTTCTTCTGAGTTTGTTATTAAGGTAGAAAGTTGTACCTATTTCACTACAATGTTTGTAGAGACCTTATTAAGTACTTTGGTCTCAAATTTCCTTTATGACCACTGCAACAACTTGTCATTAGCCTCGCTGTTGTCATCAATCACTTTCTTGACAATGTGAACAAGTTGTTCCAAAATAGGGCCAGAGTCATTTACATCAGTCATATCAAAAGCATCTATGAATATACCTTTTATTTCAGGAAGCACTTGCTTTTTCTAATGTTCCCTTCTCATTTCTTCCAATTTTCTCTTCTTCTTCAATAGATCTTGCAAGATTTGCATTTGATCATAGGTCATGTTACTTGTGTCCCATTAAGGAATCACTATAACTTCCTCAAGTGTCACTTGTGGAGTAGGAGATTTATCCTTCTTTTTCTGTGACTTCTTCCTAGGTATTGTACCACTTGGCATTTGTATAAGAGCTTTTATTGCTTTTTTCTCCTTAGGCTCTTGAATATCCTTGCCTTTTTCTATCTCTTTCTTTTCCTTTTCATTTTCCTCCACATGAGGACTTACTACAACCGATGGAGATTTTTCTTGTTTCTCTTTACTTATCTCCACAGAAGATATAGGCTTAGGTGAAATTGTCGACTTGTCCTGTTCCTCGTAGTAGTATTGTGACTAGCTAGTAGATAAACTGTAACAATATGTGGGTTGGCAATGGTAACTTTAACAGTTCATGTGTCCAAAATCCATGGATAATGTAACGCTTGCAATAACGCTGAATTACTACTCGATAAAGATGTATCTTTGGCTACCTCGGCTTGAATTTATTCCTCGGTCAATATATGAGTTTTCACTGGAGTGTCTTCAATGATATCGGACAATGGTTATTTCAAATTTCTTCTCACACTCTTTAGTCTTCTTGATATGCAGATGGCATTAAATTCTCCATACAATTCATTAATAAAGTCAACATGATTTAAATATCCCAAGAATTTAACTATGTCATCTGGGAACCTCAATACTAAAATATTTCTAATATTAGCTCGGATTCTAATGGAATATTGGTTTTCAATCAATATTCTTGTTCTTATCCCAAGAGGTGTTGGTTTACAATCACAGCCCATCCTATACACCTCAATTTTTGTGTACATAAAAATGCTAGAGTACATCTCGGTAGAAAAAAATAATCATGATCGTTTAGAGCAATATTAAAAAGCATAATTTGCATATGGGGTCATCCAATATTATTTTTTCAAGAACACACTCTAGAAGAGGTTGTGATGATGAGCTTAAACTAACATATATAATAACAAATAGTTTTATTTGTGATTAGGTGAAGGTGTTGTCATTGTTGATCTTTATGTGCCTCTCTTCTCTCTTCTCTCTTCTCCCTTCTTCTCTCCTTCCTCTTTTTTTTATTGTTTGCTAGCATCTTATGCTCTTTTTTCTCCCTTGCATCCTCATGATGGATTGATCATGTAGTATGATACAAAATGTTGATGAGAAAAAAATAATATTAGTGTCTCTTTGTTAACAATACCAGCTCTTAAAATATTTATGTGGATTTTAAAAGAGAGCGGGCAAAAACATATCGATACACATGTGTCACTGAAGCATATATTGTTGGCCTAAGAAGGCTTCCCCGTCATTTCAGAAATAAGCCTAACAATAACTATCTTAAGAAAATAATGAACTAAAAACTAAGAAAATAAGTTAAGAAAAGAATGAATGAAAGTAAGAAACTAAGTCATATTAATATTACTTATTGAACGGAGTTATTTTCACTCAGCCACCAAAGGTATGGATTGACAATATAAAGATGGTTATGGATGAATAAGTTTATGTTTCTAGAGTTAATCTTATTCATATTTTATATATAACTATAGAAATAATTATAAGATAATATCTTTTATATAATAGAAATAATAATTTTTTTATTAATTAAGAATGTTGTAATATTAATTTTGTCCAAAAAAGTTTTTATTTAGTTATAATATTACAAATGGTGATAAGTATTAAGTTTAGTATTATTTTATATTATATTTTTAAATGAGTCATATAGTTATTTAACTTTAAGCCATTATTTAAATAAAATTAAATATTAATGTTAAAAAATTTATTATAAAATTAATATATTGATAAAAAATTAAGTAATTTAAAATATAATTGTCTAATTTATTAAACTTTTAATGAAATTGAATATAGTCATTTATTTATATTATTAAATTCTAAATAGTAAGTTTCCTAGAATATTTCATTTTTTAATTTAATAAATTAAATATTAAAAGTAATCAATTAATGAATTTATTATTTAACATAATAAATTGGATAATAATATGATATTATTAAAATTAAAATTTATACTATTTCAATATTTTTTATCATGATGATGTTTAATTTAAATTGCAATAAATTTATTTTAAAGTTTAACTTTAATACCTTTTCTTTAAATTTGAGTTTAAGTTTTATTTTCACAATTCACCTTAAATAATAAAATTTCATATATATATATATATATATATATATATATATTATATATATATATATATATATCATATATATATATATATATATATAATATATATATACTATATATATATATATATATACACATATATATATACACATATATATATATACATATATATATATAGATATATATAGATATATATATATATATATATATATATATACTAAGATATATATATATATATATAGTATATATATATATATATATATATATA